>JAOEHY010035561.1:15151-66893 GCA_025447955.1 Psilopsiagon aurifrons
GGCCACAAGTCAAAAACACAGTGCTGCACCAAATACTAAGAAGGAGAAAAATGACTGCTACTGCTGAACCCATGACATTAGGAGATACTGTGTTTAAGTACATGCCTTCTACTGGCACATCCTGATTAGACTGCCTATTAGTAATTGAGGATTCTTATAAACCATGAATTTAAAGTTTGGGTTTTATTGAGAGACAAAGTACATCTCAAAGCAAGAAAAAAACTCTTATAGACAATCTCTTTTCCAGCACACACAGATACACTCCACTGACCACTAACATAAAAAAAAAAGTAGACTGTACTAGGTTTTGGAGGTGAGAAATCGGAAAGATCTATTAGGTCTTCTTGTCCAGCTCTCAGCTAAAGTAGATGGCTTTTTCCAGGGTTTTTTTACCCAAGGTTTCTAGAACACTTTTTCTTAGACTAAATAAAGTAGTGTGTAATGCTCTTAGTAATATCAGTATTTTCCCTGAGCTTAAATAGCTGGATGTATTTCTGTGTGTTTAAAATATTATTTTACTGGTAGATACCAGTATAAGGTTCCCATAGCATAACAGTCCAAGACTATCTCACAAGGCTCCCTCTAAAAACTCAGTTGGCATTAATAGCCACCTTTCCCAATCTCCTAGAAGAAACGTTTTGGAGGCTACTTAGAGCTTGGCCCCTCAGAGGGCTTCTGAGCAAGGGAACAATCTATGGCTGGAGATGAGCAGTGCAGTAGAGGTGGGCTAACTGCAAGAGAGCCATTTACTCCCCTCCAGGCACAGGCAGAGATGTGTTCCATGGGATCCTGGAGGATACAGCTGAGGGAAACAAAGAGGAAATAAGACATTTAAATCACCACAGGCATATCCGTGTGCATTTGAGGGAGCTTCACTGAGCACAGCAAGGTGCTGGTGAGAGAGAAAAATCCCTCAATATTAATATTAAATCTGATGGAGTTCTCTTTAAAGAAGCATGTTAATATTGTGCTTCAGAGTTATTAAGATTATTAGAATTCATTTCAGAGAAATGTAGGTCACATTCTGCACTACTCGTTTGACGCATAAAGGGAGCACAGCAGTGTCCAGCAGCCCTGTTTTCAGCTCCAGCCCAGCACTGACAGGAACCAGAGAGGGAGAGAACAGATGATGGCAGGGCAGCATGGGAGCACATCCTGGCCCCACTGGAGTCAGTAGCACAACTTCCACTGGTACCACCTTCCTTTTACATACACTCTTCCCAGGGAAAGGGGAGCTGTGCTATATCTCCTTAATATTTCAATTATTTATTGACAGAGGTCTCCCAAAGCTGCGATGTAGACCCTGACTCCAGCTGAATTACTCAGCAAAGCAGCATGAGGAGGATGGAGAGGGAGAATGAGAGTTCCCAGTACAGCGCAATACAGACAGCAGGGAATAGTGGAAGCATATTCTTATTTCTTTGTTTCAGATTTCTTTTTTAATAAGGACAAGAGAAGAGGCAGAAGTTGTGAAAAAGCTGAACTCTTATCATTTGACTTCTGCAATTAGCTGAAATGCCAGAGTGTCCAGGTCTGGACATAATAAGAGTATAGGAATTGCAATGATGTTTCATGCTGTAAGGGCAATTAGAAAAGCAACAACATAATTTAGCAAATATTTTCTCGAAAGGAAAGATAATAAAAAGGCACTGAGGAGACATCACCTATTTCTCCTCATTGTCTCCCTTAAAATAGACTGAACTGCAATGTAAGGTCATACCTCAGATTTGCTAAGGCAAGACTAAAAGCAAGGTAGTATGTGCACAAGTCCTACCTGTCTTTTGATCATAATAGACTTGCTTTTTTAACACTAAAGAGCTAATGTATTTGCCTGTAGTAATTTAGCAGGGAATTATTGCACTGCTGATTGCATTATTTTACAAGCAGCAGTCTTCATCTTCTGTCTACTTTTAATACTGCCAAATTAATCTAACAGTAGAGACATAATAGGATACATAATTACAATACAAATGTTACCATACAATGGCACAAATATATGTAAAAATTCTATAAAGGAAGTTATGTTTCTGTTGTCTAAAGAAATTTTAAGGGTGACTAAGTCTCCTCCTGGCCACAGAGTTCCCCATCACTCGTAAGATTCTTACTAATTATTGCAATTTGAAAGACTCAGCAAGAATTCTAACAAGACTTCTTCAAAACCCCACAGAATTTTACATCAGCTTCTGTTTAATTTTGATTCTAAAATAGAATCAATTTTTGTTCACAGCAAAACCTCAGAACTAACAACTTCTGCATATGTGAAAAAAAAAACATTGTGTGATATAATCAATATCCCCTGGCTGCTCTGAGGAGTTTTTGATGGCATCACCCTGTTTCTACCTTTTCCATGCTGCTCCATGAATATGCTACAGCTCTATTGACAAAAATCTGCATTTTGTGTTGATCCAGGCATGATGCATCTTCTTCTTGACCTATGAGGTCTTGGGGAGGGGGTTAATACTAAATGGCTGAGTGCTGTCTCTCCAATTTAAGGATGATCAGGCCTGCTGGAAATGAGCTTAGTCATATACTAACTGCTGCTCACGGCTTCATGGCGAGACTCAGTCTACCTGGATCAGCAAACAGTGCACCACCGTGAAGGATACAGCTTCAACACAAGCTCAAACTGTGATTTCTACTACCATGACATAAACACTGTCAGCTTGCAAGCAACCCCAAAGCTACTAGCTGCATTAAAGAGCTACAGCTTCTTCACTTATAATGCAACTGATTCCTATCCTCTGGCACTCATGCATAAAGTGAGACTTGCCATACAATTCCTTAGGGGTGAATAGCCAACAGAGAAGCTATAAAGGCAGTTCAGCAAAAAAAACTGACTCACACTAAACAGAACACTTAAATGCAGTGCCACAGTATTAATAAAAGCCTTGAACTGGCTTTATGTGTTATCTCTACACTGGCTCTTCTGCAAGGAAGTCTACTGGGAAAACAGCACTGAGGGATGATCTGCAAGAAGGGTTAAAGGGCTCACCCTATTTGTGGCAATAGCCCTCATGCCAAGGCCAAATGCTGATCTCAGTGGTGCTATGCAGACATATCCAGGCCAGGACTTGCAGCTGGGCTGAAGTTCAATGCACTAACAATACTAGTATGATGGTCTGGGGACAGTTCTTTTCTTAATCATCCGAGTATCTATTGAAATGAAAATTGGCACAGCAATTAAGATTAATTAAAATAAAAAATGATAATAAAAGACCAAAATGGTCTATTTCAAGGCAGTGAAATACAAGCTTTTCCTTGTTATTCGTTATGACCTAGTTAAATATATTCATTTATCCAGAAATCTAAGAGCCTAAATTCCAGGACGATAGGTACCTCACCATCTTTGTCTCCTCTCTCCCTATCTAGAAGAGATAAATGCGGTTGTGCTCAGTATCCTTGAAAAACTGCTGAAGCAAATGCCACGAATAATTAGATCTGATTGGGCTGTAAACATTTTTAGAGAAAAATAGAATCCCTTTCAGAAATCATCAAAGCAATTATTAAGCTGCAGGATCTGTCTCTAAGCTTGAGAACAAAGGAAAAGAAGAGTATTTGTTTTGGAGGTTATTTTATTTTGGTCAGAAATTGCTGCATAATCTGATTCTTATTTTCCATCATTAATGTTTTTTTAAGCATGACATTAACCTCCTCTAAACATTTTCTTTTGCATCCGGCCTTGCTCTTCAAAATAAACTGCACCTATTCCTATGCACATATCACTGTCAGAATATCTGTTGTTTCAATTACAGATGGAGTTTTGGGTGAGGGAACATTTTAAGAACCACACCAGCTCACAGACACAGGGCTGCTGTAGGAGTTCAGGATGCTGCAGGCTTTGGGGTGAATCTGGGACTGATCTTGGAAAGTGGTATTAGAATCCTCTGTGGGCAGCTAAGCAGGCACAGCATGCCAACACCACCTTGGGTTTTGGATATGTTTGGTATTTAATATCCAGGGAAAGTCAAAGGGACCATGCAATAAGCTGTACTCCTAAGCCAAGACCAGGGGATTTCAAGCTTGCACAACTCAAAAGAACATTATTATTATTTTTTAATGTTAGGATCACTCTTGCACAATGTGCCTATAAACTACTGCCAAATATTCAGCGTATTTCTGATATCAAGGACTTGAGGACAGCAACTTCAAACAAACAGATAAGTCCAGGTCCATGTTCAGAATGAGCCACCTTCAATCCAAGTTTCTCAGAAACAGTGAAAAACATATTTTAAGTTTAAATGTACTTTGCCTCTTCCCTAATGGCCGCCTTTATATAATATTGTGGGAGCTTTCTGATTTCATTCTCGCTTGAGCTGCACAAACAGTCAAAACAGACCTATCTGTCTGAGCCCTTGCTCTGGTATCAAAGGCTCTGTGTGCCTGAGTTTATTGCAACAAATCAAAATCAATGCATTTTAAATGGAAAGCAATTTCCACTGGTATTATTGTAGATTTAGATGTGGAAACAACATTAGTCACAGTTTGCTGAATGATAGGCATTTATGCCTTAGTGCTGTTTTATGACTAACACTTCATGAACAAACAACTACTTCCATGCAAATACAAACCCTAAATCTTCCCATGTACAGGGTAACCAGCACTGCAGAATGTGAACGCATTGCATTTCATAACAGCCCTATGAGATACAAAGTGTCAGATGATAAGGATGTGAGGCACAGAAATTAAATGATTTAAGTAATTCCCATAGACTGTTTTTTGACAGAGCCAGAAAATTAACTCAGAATTTCATAGTCCCTGACCAACATTTTAATCTCAGCATTAGCATTATGCAAGTAATCTTTATTCCTAGCACAGTGGTTGTGGAAGCAATAGGCCATTAGGGATTGCTGTAGATACCATGTACATCCTTGGATAAGGGCTTTACATCTTTTCTTTTAATCCATGCACATGCTGGGCATAGCAAGACCAGGCACACAAATACTCAACAGTAATATGTATCTGCTCAAGGCTTGGGTAAAGCATTAAACAATCTTTAATACACAGATGAGGCTTTGGCTTTCCTTTGAACCTGGCAGATGAGACTTTCAACAGCATAATGTCCAGTAAGATCAGAATGGGGTCTCTCTCTGCCCTTCATTCACAGAGAAATTTCCCACCTATTTCCCCTTGCTCCTGTGAGGCCTTCTATGCATGTTGCAACCTCATCTTACCCACCTACACAGAAAATTTTGCAGGACACACAGGTGTGGCTCAGACCATTTGCCTGAAAGTCTCTGTGTCCGCACCACATTTCTGGCTGTTTCACTGATTTTTCTGAGGCTTTCTTCCCTCCCCATCATTCCCCATCTCCTTTGCTGAGGAAGCAAAGGCACTGTTACATTGGTACACAGGGTGGTGAAGGGCAAGGCAGTCCTGCACAGAATTAGGCATTTATAAGTTATAATGAAGAGCCCCATATCTCTTTGTTTTACAAGACAGTCATTTGGAGAAACAGATGAGTTGTTTTTTTTTTTTTAGTTGGGATGGCTCTAATTTCTCTAATTTCTTTCTAGGCTGGAGTAGCAAACAAGCTGAAATGAACCTGCCAGCTGCAATCTTTTCAAAGGAGGGTCAGAAGCTGGTTTTAATTTTTTTTTTTTCAGTTATTAAGCATGTAACATTGACTGCATTGGATTTTAATGCCAATAAGTGACTCTCACATAATCATTGAATCATAGAGTGATTTGGGTTGGAAAGGACCTTAAAGCATCCAGTTCCAACACCTGCCATGGGCAGGGACACCTTCCACTAGACCAGGTTGCCCCAAGCCCTATCCAGCCTGGCCTTGTGCACTGCCAGGAATGGGGCAGCCACAGCTTCTCTGAGCAACCTGTACCAGTGCCTCATCACACTCATAGGGAAGAACTTCTGCCTAATGTCTAATTTAAATCTCCCCTGTCAGCTTTTGACCTTGTCCTGTCCCTACAGGCCCTTGTTCATAACCCCTCTCCAGCTTCCTTGTCAGCCCCTTTAGGCACTGGAAGCTGCTTTTAGGTCTCCCTGGAGCCTTTTCTTCTACAGGCTGTCTTCATAGCAGAGCTGCTCCAGCTCTCAGACAATATTTGTGGCTTCCTCTGGACTCTCTACAATTCCATGTCTCTCTTGTGTTAGAGGCCCCAGAGCTGAATGCAGTACTCCTGATAATGTTTGGCCACTATGCATATAAGGAAAGGTGACAGCTAAAAAGAGTTAATCTGTGCAGCAGCTGTTTCTTCATGTCATTTCTTTGCACTATCCATCAAAAAGAATAAAAATTTCCAGACTAGCTTGCTGATATTAAGGTCAAGTTTACTGAGCTTTTTTTGTCTTTTACTGTATATCAGATCAAGAAATATTCTCCAAAATACTTGTAGGAACTTTTGGGAAACAAAGTCCTGTTTTCAGTACATCTCCCAGCAAAGCAGTGGCTGTGTGGCTCCTAAAGCCAAAGCTCAAGCTCACACTGATTTGAATACTTTTCAACTAGTACCAGTATCAGCTAGGGCAAAACCTGATTTTTTTTTTTTTTTAACTATTTAAACCAAAGTCCAGCTCTCAGTATTTTGAGCTTGTTGACACTGTGAGAACACATAGCAAGTATTTCTATAACAGAAAGAACAATTTTTTTGGTGCATGAAGGGGAAAAAAAAACCCAAGCAAAAAATCAAAAAAACAAAATACAAAACAACAAGCCAACAGTAAAATACATCAGAAAGGACCACATATTTTTGTTTTAGTCATAATACTGCAAACATAAGTTTGTCCAGGACATGATTTATATTTCTGGGAGCTCACTGAAAACTTATCCCAGCTTTCTGCACCCCAGTTCCCATTTGAGCAGGTTTGAGAATCACAGCTAATCACACTGGGAAGAGTTGACATTGTGCAGAAGGAATCTATGCAATGGATGAGACTACAATTGGCTGAGAAGTTATCACCTCTGCTAACCTACGAAGTGCTAAGATGGTTGTTCTGATGCAGCTGGGTTTCTACTACATAAGAAACATCTCATGTCTGAGATCATTCCCAGTGGTTTTCTGAAGTTATCCCCATAAATCAACAGGATTACACGAGTGCTGGTTTGTTCTTTGTGATCTCCAATGACAGTGCCTGAGAGGAAGCATCTGTTCATTAGTGGGATGTGAAATCTAAGAGTCTCAAGATGGCCCAATGCAAGTTGTTTGAAGAGAAATAACCATCCCAAGTCCAGCCTGGGGTTTCTTCCGAGCCTGCTGCTCCCATACATACTGAGGCCAGATCATCCTGCACCCACCATATGGAGGTCACACTCTGCTTGGCAGGCTCATGCATTCCTAATGCAGAATGGTGCATTTCAGATGGTCTCAGATCATTGTTTCAGCATCATGTAGTCATGCAAATATTGATTTGCCTTTACCAGCTTTCCTGCATACTGTAAATTATCAGCCACAGTACTTCTGGATAGCTGCAACATCTTCAGTGCTATGTTGGGGTTTTGTTTCTTTTTCCACCTCACCTGAAATGAGTTGCTTTGCTAAAGCCAAACTATTTCAGAAGATGATATTTATTTGAAGTTTTTGATGGGAAGGTTTCTGGGGACTATAGCGATTTCTCTGGCCAGGTTCAGAAAAAAAGGAGACTCAGAATAAAATGTATGACCTTCTCAAGTCAGAAAATGGGTGCTTTGACAGAGTCCTGCTACAAAAGTGTGTTTAAAAGCATGAGAGGAAAATGGTAAGGAAGCAAAAAAAGCAAAATCTACAAAAGATGCCACAAACTGAAATTGCTATTTTTTGGCCATCTCAGCTTCTGGAAGCTGTTACATCTGCACTGAAGAATGGCATTATGAATCAAAAAGTAATTATAATAAGAATAACAAAGAAGTCAGATCAAATGAGTGTTAAGTGCCCTCCAATAAACTTAAACAAAATTCTCTTTTAGCAATTACAATTCAGCAGAACAGCAGACACCTCATGCAATTTTGCAACAATTTGTAATTGTGCAGTAGGTGGCTATCAAATAAGTTTTTCTTCCCTAGGTAGATTGACTTCAGATAGATCGTTGCCAAAACATTTTTCTGTTTTGTTTTACATTCAGTTATCAAGAACCCCCAAAAGATCCATTCATTAACTTAGCTAAATTGTTCAACACTGAAAAGGAATCGGGAGACAATAGTATAAAATGTGAAATTAGCTATGACTAATAGCCTGAATAGAAATTCAAGATGATGAACCACTCATAAGTGTTCCAACATATATGAAACCTACTATCTTGTGTGTCACAGCATTTTCAGAGTGATGCTGGTTTGAGAGCAAACTTCAATTTTTCAAAGTCACATTTAAAGACATTTGTATGCAACATATTTTAAAGCAGAAACTTCTATGAATTTGCTACAGTACAATCTACTGTGCCATGTTCTGTTTGTATGAAGCAAGATTTTAAGTCTAAACAATGCTGTATGGAGTAATTTTGTGGTACCCCACCTTTGTGCTTTTATTCTCAGCTAAATCTGGTTGAGTTAGTGAGAGTTTTGCTTATTTGTTCAAAACAGCTAAAACCTATAGAAATATCTTTTGCGTAACTGCTGGAGATAAGGAATTTAGATGGCTGTAGACTTGAGGTGTTCAGTGTCATTCATAGTCCTAACAAAGGAACTGTCTTCATACCAAGGGAAGAAAATATTAATAGTTCAGGAAAGCTATGCCAGAGACCAATGTGTCTGCTATTTTTACTGTCGCAGGTGACCAGACTTTGAATAAGCTGAAATCATATTTAGAAATCTGCTTCAATACTTCAAGCTCAGATGACTGAAGTAAAATGTTGTAATCAGCAGTAGGTTACAAAAATCTGCCTTTCATTAGAATAGATAAAAAAGGTGCAAGTAAGTCAGAGCTTTTATTGAAATGTCAACTGGTAACTGACTTATCATTCACTTCTGAATTGAAAGCTGCTCATATCTTAAGAACAGAAATCTCATTTCAACCTATTTCAATATAAATTGATCTTTAAGGGTCATTACAGAAATTAATCTTTGGTAATGTGGTTCTGAACATGTCCAGAAAAGGCTATTACAGTCTTTGCAAATGACATTTTGACTTAATGAAGGAAAGTTTATATAATTCAATGTGAGAGCTCTTCATAGCCCTGGTAGAATTAATTCATACAGGTGTAGTTTTCAAATCAAAAGGTTTTTTAATTTTGCATATTATTCAGAGACAATATGGAGGATATGAAGAAGTTACTACTCTACCATCTGTAAATAAAGAAGTAAAGCTGCATCCTATGCACATGCCTCCTGCATAGTCTACAGCAAAGGCATATGTAGGCCTGACAGAAAACCAGTAACTCTTTTCTGAGGAACTTTTTAAAGTTAATTTTGTCTCTTTCCTATCACACTCTCACAGTTTTCCAAACTCCCTATTTTTTAACAGAACTGCTAGAAAGTTTTGAATATCAAAAATGCATACACAATGGAGTACCTTCCTCTGCTATGATCACATTAACTGAAGTTTGGCTGCATCCCAGAAATGGAACAAGGCTTCCTCCACTGTTAATTAGCAGCAGTCTAATTTCTCAGCAGAGAAATCTTGTCTTGGTCAGCACTGGGACTCATCAGACCATTTTCTCACACTAGACATAAGTAAGCATAGAAGACAGCAGAGAAATGGCTGTCATACACTGTTGTGAGATTTAGCAGAAAGCCCTTGTTTACATCACAGAATTAGCTGAGAAGAGCCCCTGGTGGCTATACCACACTGTTAGCAAATAGAGTTAGGGGAAAATAAATCTGCCCTGTGTGTGTCTGGCATTGTGCAATTTAATGACAAAGGGCAGAGGCAGTAATGAAATGCACAGCTCCTGAGTGAGATCTAAATGAAACCCATCTCTGGCTTTTTTTAATTTTCTACATATAAAAAAAACGAAGAAAAGAAAAAAGACTGTCTCTTTGACAAGTCAGATATCCAACAAGCAGGATACCTGGATCAAAACCAGCCTAGCTCTTTGCCAGTACAGTGACTCCTTGGCATCGTTCTCGGGGCTGGAGGCATGCCATGTACCCCCTGCTCCAGCAGCAGCAGCAAGCTGAGGACCTGCTGCCCATGCAGAAAGGGCCTCTCTGCATCTCCTGCCTGCTTCACAGCCCAGAGCATGCAGCCCCTACCTGGCCTATCACCATCATTGCCAGGGTCACACCATGGCTTTGGGAGCTGCTTCAGCAGCACTGTGGGTATAGCTGTGTGATTTAGGGAGCAATCAGTCCTTCTATGCTGCCTTGTGACCTGGGGAAGACAGAGCAACTGCAGCTATGCTGGAGGTGACTGTTCGTCTGCAATGGCCATGTGTACATTCCCAGGCAAACGCATGCTCTTGGGCTCTGCCTGGTGGTGGGGAGCATGGTCCAGTCTTCACTAAACGGTTTCTCTGCTCTGACAACCCTGATTTCTCATCCTAAGTCAGTGCCCAGTTAAAAGTTATTTTACCATTCACCACTGTTTGCTTCAGTCATTAATCTCTTGTATAGCAGTTTGTCAGATGCTTTTAGATTAGTAATTTTTAAAGTAGCCATTATCTGCCCAGTTCACCTTACATTGCATAAGCTAAGATTCAGGGATCAAATAACAGCAAATCAGGAAAATCAAGACTTGCAATACAGCCAAATTGATCTTCTGCCGTAATTATGCAGCTGAACATTTTTTTAGAGATGTTGTCCATATTCAGTCACTCAGATAATAATGGAAATAAGTTCCTGGGATGCTTGGGGCAGAAATCACTATCATGAATAAGTGGAATGTCTGAAACAAAGATTTCACTGATGCTGTATTCATTTGTTTGTTTCTTTCTAAAACAGTTCAGTGGAAGGAAATACAGAGCAGGGAAGCAAATGTTAATTTATAAGTTTTCAGAGGGTACTGAAAAATTAGCAAGGAGGTATCAGAACCTAGTAACTTGTACAGCTACAGCATGCCAGCCTGCAGGGCAGCAAATGAATGCAAAGAACAGCCCAAATAACTGTGCAGGAGCTACACATTCATCAGCAAAGTAATCTGCAGTAGAGCCACATAAATTATGCTTAACAATAATAGAAGATGGAAAGAAGGAGAAGGATGATAGGTGGAATAGCACATTCACCTCTCATATCAGTTAATACTTGAATTGCTAAAACAGGGAGGGAGAAGGCAAGGAAAATTGTTTATTGTCTCATAACCTTTCCAGTTTTGCTCATAAACTGTTTTAACCACGGTTACAAGTAACTTTCCTTTTCTTCCCCTTTTCTTTCCCCCTTCCTTTTCTTTCTCTTTCCTTTCCCTTCCCCTTTCTTTTCTTCCTTCCTTTACTTTCCCTTTCCTTTGCTTTTTCCTTTCCCTTCTGCTTTCTTTTCCTTTCTATTCCTTTCCTTTTCCTTTGCCCTCTCCCTTTTTATTTTTCCCCCACATAGGCTCAGAACTACAAAGTGATGCAAATGCCTGCAGCAGTCCTGGGAGGTGCTTGAAGGTTGGCTCAGCTGTTGTATGACCTTGGGCAAGCAGCCTGCTTGCCTGCTCCATTCCCCAAAAACACAAGTCCATGGCATACATGGCAGCTTTGCTGTAGAAAGGCAAGAGCTGCATCAGAGTGAGCCTCTGCTTCCGACCCTCACCTGCAAACTGGACTGCTGTCAGTTAGTTTGCTCAGTTTAAAGTAAAGTCTAAATCAGAGAAGCTGCTGAACATTTTCCCCCCCTCATTGAAAGCTCTTGATGTGCAACCACCAAAAATAGTGGAAATCTTTGAAGTCACGGTGTAATATTATGGACATGAACTGAAGTCCAGGGAAACGATTACAAGTTGCAGTGATATTACTGTGTGCACTGGCTTTTGCCTGTTTACTGATGCTCTCTAATTTGTTGATGCCCTTTCCACAATGTGATTCTGAACAGAGGGAATCTTCAAGCACCTCAGGGAAAAACTCTGAAGAAGTTAGATTTTAAAAAGCTTCTTTTAAATCTCCCTCCACCAGCTTACCAAATGCTTTTACAAGTCTATTAGCTTCATTAAAGAGTCAAAAGAAAATCCATTAGCATTCTGTGTTTTCTCTCTAGTGATTCGGAGACATTTATTGCTTGGAAATGCACATTTAGGGCATCCCAGACAATGATGAGAATGTATAGGGACCTGTCCTGGCTTCAACAGTAACAGTCTTTTTTTCTCCTTCTTAGTAGCTGGTGCAGCCCTGGGGTTTTGACTTTAGGCCTGGGAACAGCGCTGATAACACCAATGTTTTTAGTTACTGCTCAAATGTTTAGTCTGGCCAAGGACTTTCTGAGCCTCATGCTGTGGCAGGGAGGAGGGGGAGCCAGGAGGAAGCAGAGACAGGACACCTGACCCAAACTGACCAAAGAGCTATTCCATACCACAGTACATTATGCCCAGGATGTAAAAACTGGGGGCAGGGACCCAGAAGGGTCAGATGACTGCTCGGTCAGGCTGGGTATCGGTCAGAGGGTAGTGAGCGGTTGTAATCCCTTGTAATTTCCCTTATCATTATCATTATTGGTGATAGCAGCAGTGGTTTGTGTTATACCTCAGTTACTGGACTGTCCTTATCTCAACCTGTGGGAGTTACATTCCTTCGATTCTCCTCCTCATCCCTCCAGGAGCAGGGGGGAGGAAGCGGGGGAGTGACTGCGTGAGTTACGGCTGGGCTTAAACCATGACAGGACCTTACACATCATTACACTTTTTAGCTTTGTTAATTAAGAAGATTTCTGCATTAACTGATTAATTGAGGTCCTGTTAACCCACACTAGTTTGTACTCTTTTCCAAATCATCTTTATTTTTATAATTAGAATAGCTAATACTGCAACTTCTGGGAAAGAAATGCCTTTAGTGCTGAGGATTTCTGTGTCTCAGGAATAGCTGCCTCATGCTACTGAAAAAGCAGACAGGTCCAGGTTCAGTGAGTGCTCTCCCAGCAGCCTGTTGTATTGCAGCACTAAAACATCTTAGCTTCAAAAGATTCTCTTTTTTCTAAAGGCAGTTGTGTCACCTGTGAAGGGCATCTGCGATTAAACCAGTAAACACTCCTTGCCTGTGTGAGCTATGGTAGGAGAGCAGAGCACGTGGGAGATTTATGGATATTTCTCATTTCCCGAGTGCCATTTACCAGGAACAAGTAGGGTTCAAGAGAAATTACCATGCTCTTTGCCAGCAAATGCAAGATGGACTCTGCCAGTACTGAGCAGCTATTTCTAGACCACATAAAGGGCTATGCTCAGCTCTTTCACCTTATTGAATCAATGGATTATACAGAGATGTAATCTACTTTTATTCAACAAAGTGACTTTAGGGAAAAAACAAAATATCACAGATTTGACCCCATGTTCACCACAGAAATTGCTAGATTGTGTCTTGAAGAAGACACAGAGGTCACCTCCTGTTTTCCAGCTCTTCTGCATGTTTGACAATCTAGATTTATATTTTTTTTTGAGCTCTACTCTCTCCAGTTCAGCATCAAAAAGTCAAAACTTCTTTGTCTTTCATCCAGAGTTGGTTTTTTTTGGTGAGAGGATAGGCCTACATCGTTGTTTGAAGGTGGACACAAGCCTTTTGTGCCTCTTCACTACAGCAGTTAGCCTTCATGGTGTCGAGCAGGGCCAGCACCTGAGCAGAAACGCATTTGCTCACACTGAGGAGAGGCAGCAGCCGGAGCCTGAGCAAAGTCAGGAGCACCTGCCAGAGGCTCTAGCCTTTCCCAGCACTTTTGGCAGATATACTCAGTCAGCGTCCGTTGGATTGATAGAAACAACCACAAAGTCATGTTCACAAGAATCACAACATAATATCTAGGGCACATCCCCCTTGCTGGGTGCGGTTGCCTGACTAAATCCACTTCTGGTCTGAATCTATTCACAGATGTTTCTTTGTAGCTATGTCAAAGCTTCAAAAAAAAGTCCAGCCATTGCTTGTTAGTGTCACCACAATAACACAATAGTAGTGACAGCTTCAAGGATCAGAGCTATATTCTAGATGGATACCCAGGAGTGTCGGCATGAGGCCAGGTACCCCTGCCTTGTGCAGAGGCCTAGGAAACATCTGCCTTCTCAAAGATTCAGGGTTTCCACCAGTGATCATGTGGAGGACTCAATTCAGGCTGAAAAACTGTGGTTGACTCATTCCTGCTCCAGGGCAGCTGGCATGGTGGCTCGTCTATCCAGCGCACAGAGAGATGTGTAACAGCACCTAAGCTAGATGTCACCTGCTCAGAGCATGGATGAGCACCAGAAGGCATGTCAGCAGTAACATTTACCCAAGCTAATATCTTAGTTAAGAAGCAGAGGGTTGGGCCAGGCAGAGTGCTGGACTTTCTCAAAGCTACCTTAGGTAACTTCAGAAGAGTGTTGCCTTGTGCTTTGAAAGCCTGCTTGAATTTTACTGATCTTTAGCAGGTCACAGTGTTAAGTCAAATTTTCTGATTTTAGCTGAGTGGTCAGTTAAAACTACTGCTGCACGGGTTGCATGGGTTTTTTTAATAATTAAATCCATTTCCCCACATTCCAACCAATTCACCCTGATTTTGTACAGTGACTGCATCTACTAGGCAATGTTGAACACTGGAGAAAGAAACAGAGAAGAAAAAACTCTCATTTTGCCATCACAGATCATACTCTGTTCCTTAATTTCAGAACTGAGGTTGCAGCTCAATTATGAAGCATGCTAAATTGAGGTCCATATTAAGCAGGTGGCATACAGCTAAGAACATGAGGTTTTGGCTGAGAGCATTTTCCTTCTTTGCACTCATATAATTGCAGCCTGTGATATTCACAGTACTTTGGTAAATAACCTGATGTGCTCCTCTACTTGCTCTATATGTAGAGCTCAGCTATACTGAAGCATAAATTTAATATTTTCCATTTACATAAAGTCAGATGAGAGACTTTAGGAGTACAGATTTCTTGACACTCATGTCATGTATGAGCAGCTTCGCTTACAAGGATATACAGACACTTATTAGGCTGCCTTAATAGCACAAAGAAGGACTTTGCAGGAGAGAAGAAATGCAAGTTAAATGGCAGGAAGCATCTTGGTAGACAGGGCTATTACTTGAAGTAGATTTGATGTAGTTAATCCATGGTAAGATTATTCATTTCAAAAGTACTTGGAGGACATGAACGATAACAATTGATTCTAATCCTGTATTTGTCACCGAAACAGGAATTCTCCACTTGCCCTATGTCACCTTCCAGATACCAAATGGTCACACTGCATCTACACCAGCCAGTACTTCCAGTGCTGCTGCTTCCAGCCCTGTGCAGCCACAGCAGTTGATGGTTAATAACTGACCTCTGAAAAAAACTGCTTATTTTAGCATTTCTGATAAAAATTGCTGCTTGAAGGACTGCATCAAAACAGATTCTCCCATGACATTAGCCTTGTGTCTATTTAAAAATTGAAACAGGAACAAGCTCATAGTGTCATGTACCAGTGACAAGGGGCAAGGTCATTTCACAGTGAGCCACTCTGTGCACATAAACAGAATTCTAATCTCAATTAACACTTAAAATGCATATTTTAATGATTAAAGTGCTAAAGTTTTAATAGAAACTAATGTCTCAAGGAGTTTAAAATAATATCATTAAGCCCTTAGCAGTAAGTTCCTGCAGTCTTACCAGAACAGGTTTTCATCTTCTACCTGTAACAATAGAGAGAAATATCAATTTTTAAGATGAGCTTTCACCTCACTGGAATTAATTTCAAAGCAGCTTTGCAAGTTCCACTGTTTATTCCCTCAGTCCTAAGTAGAAAGCAATTATTGATTTTAGTAATTTCTTGGGAAGATAGGTCAAGTTTCAGGTTAAACTGCACCTTGTGAAAATGTAGTCTCATGCAAAAGAAGGGACAGAGAAGGATTAGTAACTTGTGATTCACTTTCTTACAGGTACATTTACTGTGTCAGCACTTGCTCACAGTAAGCCTGCGTGGTTTGCATGTAGCAAAATCCATTTAGTTCTTTGTTGTACCAGAAAATATAAATAGCACTGTAGTATGAGCACCCCATTCTCATGGAATTGAGTCTGATATCCAGAGTTTTACTGCATTATATAAACTGCAAGGGAGAAGAGTGCTTGCAAAGACCAAGAAAGGAGCTGTATTGTGGCTACAGCCTCTATGGAGTAGTTGCTTCTCCAGAGGGAAACTTCCGGCATTGAAGTCCCTTCACTATATGAAACCTCTGACCACATATCTGAGATCCTTCTCCATCAGCTGTGTCTTCTTAACACAGTGCACCATGTCTTGCCACATTTTAAATGTGAAGAGTAAGGTTTTATCTCCTTGCTCTTGATGGGGAAGTTGAAGGCGCTGGAGCCTCAGAGACAAAAACTTCTTTTTGAACCTAAGTTTTTTCATTAAGTACATGCAGTTTTGTGACTGCGAAATGTTTAGGTCTTGTTAGCTTTTATTACAGTACATGTACTACTTGATTTCTAAAGGAAGTAATAAGAGTCCTATGATCAATATCATTATTGATACAGCTGACAGCTGATAAAATTAATGTGATATTCAAAGTTACAATAAAGAGTGTCAAGACTTTGGCAGGGCTGCCCCTAGCCCTAAATGTGGAGGCCAAAAACTAAGGCTGGTAAATGGTTCTTTCTATAGGTAGTTGTGAGTGAGGCCTACAGGTAAAGCAATCTCTAAAACAGCGTTCATCTATATTGCTAAGGCAACAAATTCCAGTGGAAAAGGATCATTGTGGCTGTAGAGAAACTTTTTCTGCTACAGCTTTCTCACCACTCTGAAAAACTGCATCTCTTTGTTTTCAGTTCTGTCCTCAGTCTGATCTGAAAAATGGATTTTTGAAAACATTCTTCTTCCTGGAAGTACTGCATTCTTTATGTTTTCTTTCTCAGTTAACCCTAATCCAGCAATACTAAAAGAAGATCTTGTTTGCATATATTTCTTCTGTCTTTATAACTTAGATATAAAAAGTATTTGTCTGAAGAAGACGTTGCCTCACCCACTACTGTTATACTTTCAGAAGCCAAGATAATACCAATATTAAGGCAAATCATTTGTAGTTCAGATGGCTGAAGGGAAGCAGTAAGCCAGCAGCTGCAGACAATCAGGAACTCCCTGAGAGAGTAATGGGGGGTGCAAGGATGGATGCCTCTACCATTCCAACCACCTCTTTCTGAACCAGACTTATCCAACAGGGCAAAGCTACCTCTGACAGCTGACAAAAACGTGGTGGGCAGGAACCAAAGGTATTTATGCGGCTGAAGTCACTCCTCTTGTACTTGCTAGTCCCCAGAGTAGGGAGTTATAGGCAAATATCAAAATATTAAACTGTCTACTAAAAAAGGACGTTGAGTCAGACTCCAGCCATATTTGGAACTGTTAAATTATGGAGCAGCACTGATGTCTGCTGACACTTCATTCCCAGCAAAACTTACTTAAGTAGTAATGCTGTAAAACAAATTCAGGTCAGGGTGACTAGAGACTTGCAGTTGTGCAAGAAGGAAATGTGGGTGCAACATGGGGTGCCAGCTCCCATGGGTCTGTAGCAGTAGTGGTGAAGGGCACTAGTATCAGCAGAGGTAGCTCTGAATATAAATTAAATCCATCTGACAGGGACAATAACATTGGAAAACCCAGCAACTTGGGAACGGAGAGGCCCCGTCAGCCATACCACCTCCTCTGGCCACCTGCAGAGGGAACCTGGCAGCGTATTAATCTGCTGCAAAGTCAGATCCAGCCCACACAGAGTTTCTTTTTATAACCAGCTATAATCCAGGTCGCCCACTTCCTACTGACAGTTTCAGCTTTCTTCTCCCACTTCCCACCACAACCCTTTTTTTTTTTTTAATTGTTTGTTTGTTTTCTGCTCCAGACTGAAAGGTGTTGTATTGCCACAGACTCAGCTCAGGATCGAAGCAGAGGCCATCACACTCTGCTTTTTGTGCCAGGTGCTCAGAGGAGCTCCACAAAGATGATACGGCAACAAAAAAACAGCATCAGATCTAGCAAGCCTCTGGGAATAGGAAGTGGTTGGAGATAGACACTTTAAAAGGTTGTTTGTAGGCTTGAGACATGCTGTACCTTTTGATTCCTGAGAGTTCATCCTATGAACATTTTGGATTATACCTAGTTTATATGTCACTGTATTCTCACAGCCTAAATCTGTGAATCCATGAATTTAGGATATGTTCAGAATTAACTTTCAGAAGCATCCCTATTGCTTGCCTCTTAGAAATGAAATAATTTAGACAATTAAGGATGGTTTTGATCTATTGTTTCACAGAGAATGTGATACAGCTGGGCAGGAAGGACAGAACACAAAGGTACCCCAAAAACAAGGTCATGGATACAGAGGTGCTTAAAACCACTGATTTTAAGGGAGATCAAAGTATCTAAGTACAGACTTAGTATTCGAATCTAGTTTGATGCTGTGCCACTGATGGTAACAGGCATAGCTATAATCCCATTCATCCACTCTGCTTTTCTTCCAAATGAATGCAGCAGAGGCGCTTCCCAGCCTATGGTCCACTTCTGGTTTTGGACAGGGGGTTGCTAAACTACTTCAGCACCATTTGCAAACCTGAGTGCTGTAAAAGCTCAGCTGTTTGGCTCTGCAACACACTGGTCTGAATGAGCAGCAACCAATATATACAACTTTTCAAAGTAGTATTGGTTTTGTTTGTTTAGTGGGTTAAGTAGTTAAGTGACAAAGGGTTGAGAGGATTTCCTGACATGAGGACAAGAGAACCCTAGCTTAGTTTAAAGATTTCTGCATAATGGACCAATTGCAGTTTTAGACCATGTGTGAAAATAACCAGAAATAATTATTTGTGTCCTATAGTGCAACTCACCAACCAAACCCCGGAGATACACACACAGTTTATAAAGAATGAGGAAATAAACCTTTCAGGTTTCACAGTATCAGAGCACCTTCTGGATATTTGCTTGATCTTAATTACTGGCACTTTGTGAAATGCAGTTTGGAATCTGAGCCCCACAGTTTTTACCAAGACCTACTCATGCAGAACCTTAAGCACTAGTTTTGCTTTGAGCATTGGGGAATTCAGCACATTTGGTGTTCATGTATTTCAGGGTTGCAGATTGTCTTCTAGGCTTCAAAGGTTTCCCAGGCTAACATCTGAATTCTGCAAGCAACAGCATTTTATTCATGTTTATTAAAATCAGACCTGCAAAGTACTTTCTGAACTGGGATCACTTTTTCACAGCCTGATGAGCCAAAGAGCACATGTTCAGGACTTGTTTTGGGCTCTATCAAGTTTGGAATTTGTAGATGTACAGCTGCTGAAGGACTACTGCCAGAGATCAATATGTATCAGACAACAGATAGTATTTTTGCACCTTTTCATGTACAAAAACTAAATGAAAGGTAATGACCCAAAGTCCCTCACACATCTCTAACCAGTCTCCAAACTCCTTCACTCCAGAAGAGAGATTGGTAGTAAATAGTCTGTTCTGACCATTTTGTGTGTTGTACAATAGCACTACAATGAGTCATTGAAAGAGAGGAGAGGATTTTGCTGCTGCCATGCAGAATGTTGGTTGTACTATGAGGTCATATAGAACAGATTTCCTGCCACATCACATCTTGTACACCCATTCCCTTAATGCAAAATGATAGTTGAAGAAGTTGATATTTCTGTGCTCCCAGTAGAAGTTGTTTTGCAATCTACATTTTCCCTATAAACCTGGTTATTTTAATTGTTACAATTTTTACACGTAGTCATAATAAGAGAAATAATAACAATGAAGGGTAGATTAATGCTGCTGTAAAATTAAATTATAGGTGAATTTAAAAAATAATTATTTACTTCTAATATCATTATTTCCCTTAAATCGGCATTTCTTGTAGTATCTTAAACAACTATTCTCTAATGTGAGATTGGATGTTATCTTCAGCTATGAAAACAGCAACCTAACAAATCAAGTTCCTAAACAGACTGGAAAATGTGTACACACTTACAGCAAAGATCCAAGGAAGTAAGTCACAGAACTGCTTACAGTGATTCAAGATTTCCATTTACAGAAGTATAACTTCCTTTAATGATTTTTGCAGAATTATTTCCTGGCTAGCAAGTGATAAAAAGCACATTTAAGAACTCCAAAATGTTTATTCTTTTTGTCATGTGGAAACAGATGAGCTCATTGGAAGCTTACATGATTTCAGTTCTTAGCTGTAGAACTGTTGCATTATTGAGGAGTTGTTTGAGATCTTTGTGCATTAAGCAATATTACTTTTGAAAGAAAGAAGATGATGAAGAGCCTTACTTGTTATATGAAACTAAAGGATGTTAGAAACTGAGAGTGGAAAAACCTTCTGGTTTTATTTCAAGCATTCCAAAATTTATACAATGAAATTGAAAGGCAAATACTGACTAGTTTTTCATGGATTTCTCAATTTGACACAAGGTGAAAACCCTGACTCATTGAGGAAAATGAAGCCTCATTACAATTAACAACCCTGATCCCTCTGTGGTGGCTATCTTGCAATAAACCTGCTACTGAACCTGAAACAAGCAGTCCTCAATCTTTGTGTAGACTGCTACAAGCCTGTTTTCCACTTACAATAGTTTATCAGTAATTTAATTCTTACCTAATTTAATTCTTATCTAAGCTCACATAATAGGATTATATGAACTGTAACTGTGAGATAAATATAGTTTCAGACCTGTGGAAAGGCAGAATGATGTTGGGAGACTCAGTACTCCAGGGAATTAAGACATGGATTGGTATTCACCTCAAGGGAGGTGCTGGCATGGTTATACTTTCTTTAGCCAAACAGTTTCTCACATCCACTGTTACAAGACTGATTTGGTTCAAATTCTAGTGTGTCTTACCATCAGAAATTAAAGTAGAGCTGCTGTTAGACCTTGCTGCAGCTTTTGCTTTACTGCCAGTCTGGTTAGGATTGGATAGAAGACACACGTCACTTCAGTATCTCATCGATAGCCAGGTGGGGGCTTGACTGTCCCTGCAGATCCTACTCACAACCACACTGCACTATATTTGTGGAAAGGTATAAAATTTTTTCACTGCCTATTTGCACAGCTTTATTTTAAACCTTACAATAAATCCACAGGAAAGCCTTAGTTATTCCAGCTCACACATACAGTGGCAGTCTATGGCACCGTCACATCATGCATCTTATAGTGTGAAGTCTTACATTATTATGTTTTCCTAGGAAAGGATCAGTATATTTAGGAGTGGGTTTGACAACTCTTGAGTTTACCTGGACATAACATTTATTATACTTTAGTAACTTGTTCCCATTAGCCTGTCCAAGTCCTCCCACCCATGTTGTAGCGGCCTTTGCATTCATTTGCTGAATTTCCACAGTACTTCTGTAATTCTAGACTCCTCAGTTCCCCCTGGATATTATCACACTAATATCAAACTCAGACTCCAGTTTTCTACATTTACAGCTGGCACTTAACTATCTCCCTGCCACCTCATCAGTCTCTGACCTCCTGCCATCCCCTACAGGCTGTGCTCCACTTCTTCCAGTGCTGCTGCTGTTGAGACTCACATTGACCCCTCACAACTCTCTCCTCACTGCAGCACCTCTGATCCTAGGTAGCTCCTCCTGCTAGATGGCTAATTATGACTCCATGAGAACATCAAACAGTTATGTTCCACATATTTAATTGTTGCCTATTTGCCCATACAATTTGTTTCTAAATATTTTGAAAACAATTATTTTTTTTATATTACATATAAGCATCACTATACCCAATGGTAGAAAGAAGGATGTAGAAATACATGATCTGCATGAAGGAGTACACATTATAAAGTGACATTGAATTTATAATAGCAATAGGAGAGGCAGTGAGAGGTGACATCTTACTGGACTGACCAATGAAGCTGGAAAAGGAAACAATCTTTCTGAGCACACAGGCCCTCAGTACATACAGAATTTGACTTCATGAGGTTAATCCACCAAACCCTCTGAAAGAAAAGATTGGGAGAGAGCAGGGATGGGAAAACTCAGTAAAGAGATAACTGCAAATGTGTTTCTGCACTGTTTCTGTATGTGGACTATTTATGGATCTACATGAAAGATTGCTGAATGTAAATGCACCCTCCAACAGGATCTATTAAAAGAATTCTATTCTGAATTCTGGCTCTTAGTGAAATGGTCAGAGCACTGCTTTCCAAGGAGACATTCAGGACATTCAAGTTCTCCTGAAGTGCTGGCATTTTGCAAGGCTCCCAGAAGAGCTGCAGGGCCACCACCACCCCAGTGCTTTCCAAGTTGAGCTGCCGGTAGGCTGCATGTGAACCAGCCTCCAGTTCTAGTGAAACCAAGCCAGATGGCTTCGCAGAATCCCTCTAGTGCGTTTGCTCCAGGGTAAGTACTAAATGCTGTGATCCCAAAATCCCGTACATGCTTACAGACCAGTAAATCATGATATTTTTCAGAGAAGTGTATATAATCAATCTGCTGAGTGAGCCTGGTCCAAAACCTGCTGGGGTCAACAGAAAGATACCCTTCTGACCACAGCTCTATTTAATTACACCTCTTTCTCAAGTCAAATCAGAAAGGCAAAAATCACCAACTACTTTGCTTTATGTAGCTTTTCTTCTCCCAAAAATTAGAAGGGTGAAAATCACCCACTTCAGGGGCAGGATTAGGAAGTGCTCCATGCCCAGCCAGGACTCACACATTGCAAATACATTTCACCTACACACTTGTAAATAAATAAGCATTATATGCATTTTCCTTCTTCAAATGCTTAGTAATGACCTGGAAAGAGGAGTTAAAATGGAAACCACAGATTTGTTTCACCTTAACTTTTTTCATTATGTGTACTCTAAATATTGGTTATTTTCCTTATATAAAGCAGTGATCCTGAAGACATATATTCAGATATGTATATATTCAGATATATGCAATTTCAGATTTTTTTTCTCTTTTTCAATTGTACAGCCTTAATATTATATAAGCACTAATAATCCAGTTTCCCATATTTCCTCTGATATTAGCATGATATATTCCAGGTGACACAATGTGAAGTTAGCAAAGTTGACTTGACAGGAGAAGACATAAAAATAAATCTTTGGATTAAAAAAATATGTAAATATGGCAGATAATTCAGGAAACATCAAAAGGGACTTTAAAGAAAGGGAGAAACATCTGGAATTGTTGTTAATTACGGAAGCCACATTCTCAATGTGAGCCCCAGACACGTCTCCTCTCAGCGTCATCTCTGCAGCATGCTGTACTTCTCCAAGATCTATTAAACCCTCTGTGGAGAAATTGGTTGGATTTGGGTATTATCTGTGTTGCGGCCATGCCTAGAGGGCCAAGAGACCTTGGCACAGGCCCTGTGACGAGGAAAAGATCTCCTGGCCTGACCTCTCAAGAGGTTAATTTGATGGAGAATGATGGCAAACAGAACAGAATCGGTAAGTGAAAAATTACTTTCCTGCTTCCTAGCATGACTATTCAGCATTTTCTTATTTCAGCTGCTTCTCAATCCCATAATGAATGAAGTTTTAGTGAACTGAAAGCCTTTAATTTTCAGAGAGGTGGTTCTCTCTATTCTGCTGTCTTGTCTGGCCTTTTGGGTAAGGTACAATTTAGATAAAACAGCTATAATATTCAAGAGCCATATTTCTTCCCCTTCTGACCCTTTTCTCTCCCTAGAGCTGTTTGTGCCTGCCATACAAATGTGCATATCACTATCCTAATGAACTAAAACCATCTCTTCTCATAACTGAGCAGAACATTCTTTGCTGTAATCAATTTTACTCAACATCATGCAAAACCTTATATATTTTTTCACTGTTTCTCCAGAAAACAGTAAGCACTAATTCATTTCTAGCAGAGATGTGCTATTACTCAAGCCTAAGTCACCACAGCTCCAAAACCGTTTTAAAAATAAAAACCTTTCAAAAAATGTCACAGCAAGTGCTGCTGCTGCAGCAGAAATGAGCAGTCCTGGCCCTAAAAGTAGGCTCATCTACTGCCAAAGTCAGAGACAGCTCTTCTTCCTTGCAAACAATAACAATCACACACTTCTCCGAGCAGTCTAGGCACTGATAAAGGTCAAAGTCCTGATATTATACGATGGGAGGAGCAGGCTTTCCGGTGGCTGTAAGTAACACCATGGCATTCTCCTGACTATCTGCAACATAGTGCTTTATTAAGCTGTGTGACCATTCATATGCTGTGCCAGGCTTGCTTTTGCACAACTGGCCTTCATACTCAGCAAATGGTCAAACCAGATGTTTGTGCTAGACCCGCACCAAACAGCACATTAAGGTCATCTTTAACCCCTGGGGAGAGCTTTTGTTTGTCACCCCAGGGTTAAAGGCTGGGAAACAGTTTTCACCAGTTTCCAGGCGCTGGACCTTCACTGTGCTTGACAATTTGCAGCTAAAGATTCCCTCCACACCTTGAGACTTCTTGGAAGCTCTGGGAGACATACTGCAATGCTGAGACTGATAACATTCACATCACCTGAAGACTTACTCTATTGCATGTGATTTATAACTTATCTGTACCCCAGATAGGAAGCACAGTACAGCAAACTATCAGATAAGGTTTTCCAGCCTATCTGCTTCTCTGCTTCAATTATTGCATGGGTTTATCATCTTGAGCTAGAGGACAGATAAATTTGTGACCTTTTCAATCTTGTCTCTTTAGCAGAGTTTGCCAGTCACAGTGTATACACTAACCAGAGCTCTAAGTCATACAAACCCAAAAAATCAATTTCTAATTATAAATCCCGACAAAGTTTTGTTGTGTCTCAATTGCAGCCAAAGGGTGTTTCCCACATCTCAGTTTTACAGGAATGGCTTCATGGAAATATGACAGAAAGTGAACAGATTCTCTGGGAAGTCCATTTCTGTGCAACAAAAGAAACTACTTCCTCAGTACCATCTTATCTGACAGGGCTCTAAAATACATTACTAGACAGGTACTCTTAATAAAAAGTGGGTCATTAATATCCAGCATAAAGACATGTTGACAGCATTTTGTGAAAGCTTTTTCTTGAGAGCAACCTTCCTATTGATCAAGGCTTTTTTTATTTTCAGACCTTTAAAAGTGAATTTGTAACATTTATAATATCAATAATGTGATTATTATTTGGAAAGCATGAGGACAATTTCTCAAACCTGCTGAGATAAATTGAAAGATAAATGCCTACACAAAAGAGATTTCTTTCAAATTATAAAAATATCATAAAAATCCAGAGTTATTTTGTTAGTACTTAAGTACTACTTTACTCTGTACGCAATCTAGGAAGGGGAGGGAAAAAAGGAAAAGAAAAACAAAAAATGAGAGGGAAAAAAATGGAAAGCCACAAAGAAATAAAATAAAATAAAAATTAAAAACCATTTAATAAAAGAAAAATATTTTAGCAGTTGCTTTTTTGGCTTTGAGTTGTGAGACCATGGAGTTATATACAAGAGAGAGGATATTTTGCTGTGGCCTTATTCATAAATTATTACTTTTCCCATTTATCTCCATGATTTTCTCTTCAAATTACCAAGAACACCACTTTCTTAAAATATTTATTCAAAATCTAGTATTTGTCATTAAATCCATTACAGATGTTAATATTGAGTGGTAGCTTTCTATGGGAAAGCTGAAAGTGTTATTTTGCTATTGATTAACATGATGTTTCCTAAAAACCTATGTACTTTAACATTCAGGATAGCAAAGAAGATAAAAACTGTTAATAAAGTATTTGAGACTTATGTGGAAAAAAAAGTAAAAAAACCTTTGTGAATATATAGAAAAGCACACCTAAGGGAGATGTAGACCTGTGGTTTATTTTTAGGCAGTATAGTTAGTGCTACAGCTTCTGAAAGCTGTTACAGTTAAATCAGTGTTTCAGCTTCTAAGAGACACAAGCAGGAATGGTATCTGTGTAAAGCACACAAACTTATTAAAAATAATTGTTATGGCTTACCCCCTGTTTCAAAAGTTACTTACTGAGCTTTTCTAATGTTACTTTTCATCATTTTAATGATTCAGAAAGTTATTGTTCCTTAAAGCAGTTTAGCTCAAGAGGGAAGACACTTGGAAAGTCAGAATGCAGCAGAGCTGAAAAAACAAGAAAATTGTTTTTGCTGGACTTGCCAAGTCTGTAACTTACTTACCAAATCTGTAGAATTTCATAGAGTCACAGACTTGTTTGGGTTAGAAGGGACCTTAAAACTCATCCAGTTTCAAACCCCTGCCATAGGCAGGGACACCTTCCACTAGACCAGGTTGCTCCAAGCCCCGTCCAACCTGGCCTTGAACACTGCCAGGGATGGGGCTGCTACAACTTCTCTGGGCAACCTGAGCCAGCGCCTCATCACCCTCACAGGGAAGAACCTCTTCCTAATGTCTAATCTAAATCTCCCCTCTGTCAGTTTAAAACCATTCCCCTTTCTTCTGTTACAAAAGGCCTTTGTGAAAAGCCCCTCTCCAGATTTCTTGTAGGTTCCCTTTAGGTACTAGAAGGCTATTTAAAGGTTACCCCAGAGCCTTCTCTTCTCCACAGTGAAGATTTCACAGCAGCAATGCTATAAGCTCAGAACTGATGTGCAGAGTGTACGATTCCAACGAATTGACTGCGTGCACAGCCTGTCTGTTTGCATCACGCAGCGTGCCGATAGAGCGGCGAGGAAAAAGCAGTAATGGGGGAAGCTGTCAGCCCTGATTACTGCCAAGGTCTTCAGCCTGATATGATCCCATCTGACATTGCCACAGGCAACCTGCCTCCATTTATAGTCAGCTGCACCATTAAAATTGCTGTTGATAATTTCAGAGTAAAAAGTTCAAATGATTGAGCATTCAACTTGGAAAGAGAGGGCTTTTTGGTACATCATTAAAAATGCAAGCATTTGGACACTTTGTCTTAAGAGATGTGCTTGTTTGGAGAGCATGGGGAGGGAGCTTTCCATGCATCCTTTTTAAACTGACATCTGTTTTTGAAAGACACAGACCCACTGCTTTTCCCTAATGAAGTATAACTGTGATTCTTCACAGAGAAATTGAAAGAAAAATGGGGTACTAGGAGGTTTGTTTTGCAAACTGCTGTGCTTTATTAGCTGTTAACTGCTGTGTAATTACATCTTGAAATGTTAGGAGGTGTTTTCAGTGAAGTAGTTCAAATTACCTAAAGAATACCAAGTTAATAAATGCAAAGCAGACTGTTTACAAAAATAACAAAACACCCTTGAACATGCCTAAAATGAAATAAATCAATAAATAAATAAAAATTGGGCAACTTCTGAGAAACAATAAAACCATTCTTATTTCTGAAATACTAAGGAAACAGCTTGATTTCTCCTAAGTTACCCAAAGACTGTTTCCTGACTGCCATTCTTGCACAATATGTTTGATTACAAACCAAACGGCATCTGTAAGGCTACAGTTCCTTAAAACAAGTTAGAGAATCAACTATTTTTCCTGTACTGTAGTCATGGCTGATATACATAGGAGAAATGCAGCTCTTTAGAATGCAAGACCATAAGACAGGACATATATAAGTGCAATGAATACAAATAGACAAGAAAATGGCTTTCTGTGACAAATACTACATTTAGCTCAAATAGAAAGTATGCTGCTCAGTATTAAGACTTATTAAGTACCTTATAGATTTCTGATGGTCATAGCTTAAAAGTAACTTTTATAGCAATTTCTTCTACAACACCTTTTTACTAGCTTGCAGCAGCCCCTCAACATGCTTTTGACTTTCCTGAAACTATGATAACAGTTAGAAGGAAAATGGGCAATTTGGGGAACTATGGCATATTCCTATACTCCTTACACAGATGATGTTTTTCAGTTTCCCTTTGCTGCCTTTTTTTTTTTTTTTTTTTACCTAGCATTTTAAACTAAGACAGAAAAGAATTCATCCAAGAAGGGGCAAGTGGGAGGTGTCCCTGCGCATGGCAGGGGGTTTGGAACTAGATGATCTTAAAGCCCTTTCCAACCCTAACTATTCTATGATTCTATGAAGTACAAAACTTAAGGACCTGAATGAAAGCCTCACTGTTACAGTAATTCAGTAGTAGCGTACAGAACCACCACAGCAAATGCACATTCAAACTATTAAAACAATAATGAACAGTTTTTTAAAGAGGTGGGTGGGTGTACGTCTACCTAATCTAATGAGGTGTTTCCCTCCTATCCTCATCATATACAGTTAACCAGCTAATTTCTTGCCTTTTTTTACATTAGTCCCTCAAAGCATTCATATGTAGCCCAGACAACTAAATCTTAGAGCAAGTATTCACTGATCAGTTGATTCAAATGGATCAGGTTTCTTTTTCTCTTACCAAACCATCACTACCTTGTAACCTCAAAGGTGACAGTGGTCAACACTGAAGAATGCTGTGAGCTCTAAGTGGTGAAGAAACAGTAGAGATGATGTAAAGAAATGTAGAGTGCTTTTTTTTACCAAAAAGTATTTAATTTCAGGGGTAAATAGCATAGATTTTTATGTAATCATAGATCCAAGCAACTTAGTCATAACCAAGGTCCCACAGTATACCAAGTCATAAGAAAGACCTCATACCTCTGCATCTAAATAGTTTGTGAGAGGAGGGAAAGATGGAAAATTAGAGGGACCGTATGATGTCCACTGGGGGATAAACAGAGAGAACAGCAGGAATACAATCTAGTCCAATGTCTGGGAAAACACCAGAATTCATCCTTTGCTGTATAAAAATTTCAGCCTTTCATGTCTGCAGTGTGTGGATTCTAGAAAAAGATGAATTACAAAACTGTGTAGCTTATAATTGGTTTTATTACCTCTATTAGTTTACTTCCTGCACCAGAGATGCAATTTTAATGTAGAGATCATTGTAAGAAGAGGAGTGCATTAATTCACCAGTAGTTAACAGCAGAAAAGCTTTGTTTTCCACCTCACAGAAAGCTGCTGCTGACTCACTTCAAATGTAAATATCTATTTTTGTTATCTATATTGTCATATGACTTGACATATGCATTTGGTAAAACGCATTCTTCCCATGCTTCTGGAAACTGCTTCCACCCCATCTGCTTCATTCCCAAACACTTAAATCTGCTTTGTCTTTAGCATCAACAACTCAAAATAAATAACATATATCCTTTGTTTGTTGATATGGCTGTCAGCCATTTACTACTTCCTACTCCATCTGTCTCTTCCCAGCTGTTCAATCACAGCACTTCTTTCCAGCCTTGGTGTTCATCAATGGTACTAGCAGTATGAAGTATTAACATGGAACCCTTTCCTAAGATGCATTAACAAAGACTGCAGGAGAGAAGTACTGCACATGATTGGCAAGGATCAGATCAGGGATTTACAGAAGGAAGCTGGATATCTATAGGTGCAGGGGACTGGACAGGCTGTATTCAAGACTAATGATACATTTGATGGTATAGCAAGGTAAATGACTAGCATATTTGAAAAGCTATGGCAAACCATCTTCAATAAAAGGCAAAGAGAAGTACTGGTGGATCAGACTAACCTCACTTCCTTGAGAAAATTGTGGAGCAAGTCCTCACAGTAGCCACTGACAAATATTATCAATGGCCAAGAAAATAGGAAGGAACCGTATGGATTTACCAAGAGAAACTGTTCTTGACCAGTTCAGCTAAGTGCTATGGAATGACTGGCTCCATAGGCAAGACCAGTGCATGTAATTCTTTCTTGTTAGCAAGGCTTCTGACAAGATCTCCCAAAGATCCCCAGTAGTCAGAGAGAAGTGAACTGAATGAACAGACTAAAAGTAAGTTAAAAAACTGTGGGACCATTGGTCTCAAGCAATAACAAAAAATCTAACTTTCTGTTTCAGAAGTAGAGTTTCTCAGGGCATGGTATCAGAGATAATATTGTCTGGTGTCTTTATCACAGATGATGGGGTGGGGAGTCATCCTCAACAAGCTTACAAGTGGTACTGAGTTGAGGTGGGAGCAGCTGATGCTCAGTAAAGTTCGGCTGCTCTTCACAGGGACTTCAAATACTGCAGTAATGGGCTGGCAAAGACTTCATGAAGCTCTGCAAGAAGAAATGAGATGTCCTGCACCTGGAATGTAACAACCCCATGCACCAGTGCAGGCTGGGATGGCTCTGCAGGAAATGCCCTGGAGCTGGTGCTGGCAATGAGCTGAGCAGGTGCCAGAGGAGCCATCTCTTCCAGCTTTCTTATTTTCCTAAACCATCAACCTTTTCATATCACAAGAGGTTCATCCTGAAGTTTCTTCAAGGAAAAGAGCTAAAAAGTACATTAAAAGGAGAAGATGGCTTGAGTGGGGTAGTAAATAAGTGCACTATCTAAATGCACAGAGTCCATTTTGGATAGTGGAAAGAGCTCTAAGCAGTCACATAAATTTTACTGTGAGGAATTTTACTGTGCTAGTAAGGTATCATTTAGAGCAAAAAAAAAAAAAAAAGAAAATTAAAACATCTGTTTGATTTTAAACACAAGTCTTCTGGGAATGACACAATTAAATGCCACTAAAAGTGATGTGCATTTTCAGCTTTCAATGGGAAAAATAGAATTCCAAGAGCACATAAAAAAGTCAAGCAGTTTTAAGAATTTTACAGATTTTACAGTTGGTGAAGGGTGGTGGGACAGATACACAACTTTTAGTCAAATGTTTCTCTACCTGTGGTCCAGAAAACATCAGAAAAGGCTATATGACAACTGTAAGACCAAATAAAAAACAGACATATGCCTCTTTCCACATACAAACTTGCTATAGAATTAAATATAGGGAAATAATTATAATGCTTAAGCATGTAAAGTTTTGTTTCATCTGGTTGTAAATAACAAGTATTACAGCACTGTTGCTTGAGTTAGCTTATTCTTTTTTTCCCTAGATGTTTTTGGAGCTTGTTAAGACAAATGTAAACCTTCAGAGGGAGCTGGGTCAATTAAAATAGAGCTTAAAAGGCACCTAAAATGTTTTTATTGCTTTGTCCTCTACTCAGATCAGAAATAAATGTGTATCTTAAAGATCTCCCTGAAGGGAAATGTGAATGTAGTTATGCCAGAAAATTTCTAGGAAGAAATTTCATCTTGAAAAAATGAAATATAACATTATTAAAGCTAGAAAAGGCTCAACTGAGGCTTGAAAAGGCAGTTAAAATTATGTGAACTACTGAGAGCACTTGTGAAACAGCTTCAGAGACAGATCCTAGATACCAATCACAGGCAGGAAACAGAGGATGTTAATTTTAACAGAAATTGCCAGAGTTCTTGACAGCTTTGGAAATTTAGTATTTAGTCTATCTAGAACACTGAAAAGCCCTCATTTGGTATTTCTATACAGCTAGGACCAGACAGAATAAGTAGTCAATAAGAGTAATGTGGAAGAATCGAGTCATAATCAATTCTGCAATGGAAAACTCACATTTCCTTCACTTGTTTAATAGCTCTGAAATTTTGACAAAAAGGCTTGAAAGGAGCTAAACAAAATCCAAGTCAATAATTAAAGTGACCTACTTGATATCATTTTCTCAAGGCCAAATTTTGCACACATTATACTTTGCATGTACCTATTTTTTGATGATTCTCCTTCCAAAAGGGTAGGAGAAAATTACTGACTCCAGACAAACTCACTTCAAGTATTTAAAGATTCAGTACTAGGAAATGACTGAGAGCAGGAAACTTCTTCTGATGGGAAGTTACTACAGGCATAATACCATACGTAGCTCTGGAAGTGATAATATCCACAATACAATATGAAAAAAGAAAGGAGACATTATATATACTTTTTTTTTTTGCTTTAGTGGCCATATTAAAATAAGAAAATTCCAATCTCATGCTGATAATTCGCAAGTTCTTCAGCAAAATGGGACAACCTAAAATTTCATGTTGTGATAACTTTCTTTACAAGTCTAAAATGTTGTGCTTGTGTTGATATCATTGGTATCTTTCCACTTTCCCTTTTGAAGAATCAGGTTTGGTACTCTTAAATGGAAAATACTATTTTAAAACAAAATGGCTTACTTCTGAATTACTTTTAAAATCTGCAGGCTTTGCTCTGAATACTAATTTTGTGGATGCTCCTAGAGAAAACTCAACACAAATTAAAATAATTTATCTTTTTGCCTGCATTTATTTGTTTTGTGAAAGACAGGATTCTGTTAGCACTGAGTACTTAAGAGCACATTATTTAAGTTTCTCTAGCCTATTCTGTGTTCCTTCCAGCCATCATTCCAGAAGCACATGTGTATCCCACAGTCCTGAGTGGCTATTTCTAATGCCACTGGAGATGTTCTGTGAGTGGAAATAAATTCACACCTCAGTGCTGAAGGGGGGAAGGGATGAGAAATTGTCTCATAGGCCTAGGACTAGAATTATTAATGCTTAGACTATTCTAGATAATCAGATGAGTAGTTTCCTGTTAGGCCGTTATCAATAACTAATCTTTCCAGGGAAAATCCCTGAGCTTTGGACATTATTACTTATATAATCTCTTTAAATATTTATTCAAAAATAAATAGGTTTTACATATCCCTATGGTGTCAATCTAAATATAACGCTGATTGACATAGATACTTAAGCAAATTATGCTGAGTTGAGCAGAAAACTACAATTACTCTGTTCTATTTGCTAATCACCACCCTATATTTATTGAAGTGGATAGAAAGATTGTGTCACTTGATTTCTTGCCTTTAGGAAAATTACTTTGAAACTTTTACTTCAGTTATTTTTATTGCTTATAAAACTGAGCTGGCCACTTTTTCCACAGAAAAATGAAAAATCCTAATTATTTTTTTACTATTTATTGTGTTTTACTAAGTGCAAAACAATGAATCTGGTAACAGTAAATGCATTGAGCTTTCCCCCACTAGAGGCAATTTGGGCTGTGCCTGAAGCCAGCTGTGCAAGACTTCCTTGGGGTCTTTGTGAAGGGGCTAGCTGAGGTCTACACATTAGCCAGGAAAAGAGCTAATGTCTAACACTATGGGATCCTTGGCATTCATTTATGACCCAGGCTTGTGTTAAAAGGTTTTGTTGCTTTTCACCATTCAGTGTAGGAAAAAAAAACCCTACTTCAGCAGCAGAGCAATAGATAACGAGCAAAGCCGACTTGTTTTTCTAAAGAGTAAAGAAACTTAAGCTTTGAGTCAGGGTTGGTCATGGTGTATATAAATAGTAAATGGAGGAATTCATTTATTATTTGTAATATATTTGAAATCTAAAGAAGTAAATAAGAGACACTTCACCAGGAGGCCAACAGGAGGGATATAATTATCACAACTATTGGTCACACAAATGTCCTTGCTCTAGATATTCACACATATTCTGTGGAAAACATTTCACTTTCCAAAGCTGAAAAAGAACAAGAACAGAAACAAGAGATGGTATTCCAGGCACAGAATGACCTTTTCAAGAGGGAAAGCATATGTCCTCAAATTTAAGTTGTCCAGTTTGCTGAAATTTCATTTTTGAGTCAGCTCACAAGATGAATTATGTCTTCTGGTAAAATAGGAAACAGAAGTCTGACAGCTGACTGCTATCTTAAATTTCAGGGAAAAAGCAGAACACTCATGGCCTAGGGTATCTTCATCTTACAGCAAAAGCCTGCTGTTGCAGGACTCAGACTTGCCCAGAAGAAAAAAATTATCACAGGTGCATTTTCATAGTAAATATATCGAGTGCTTTCAAAACATACAAAAAGTCCTAATGATACATCCAAAGCATTTTGGCAACAAGTATTACTGAAATGCAAAGCCGGATGGATACCCTCTTCTTAGAAAAGGGCGTTTTCTTTTTATCTTTCTTTCCATTCACTCATCAGCCAATTTGCATTCCTAAAATATCTTCATGATACCAACATGCTGTTGAATCATGAATCTACCAACAATTTCCTCCAATTTAAGTTGCTCATTTGAGAAAAGCTTCAGGAACACAGAGAGTAAATAATCTCACTAAGTTAACCAGAAAGCTAACTGTGACCTTTAATAAGAAGCTTCTTTTGCTTGGCTCAACCTCCTGTCTCTAGGTCATGTACAGGTAACTTCATCCAAGTGGAAACTGAACTGAGTTCAGGTACTGTGTCGTTGCACCACTTAGAGAGACACATTCCTGCAGGATATTAGTCTCTTTCCTATCCAGTCTCATGATCCCCTTTTTCAGCTGGTAGGAATGAATACTCAGCTTTATTACTTTTCCAACAAATTGCTCATTTCTGCTAGCTTTTGCAATTGCATGAAAAAACTAAACAAAGCAAAACAAAACAAAACAAAAAAAGCAAAACAAAACAAAACCCATCCAGTATTTCAGAAATTCCAGGGTAAGGAGAGAGAAAGCTAACAGCTTCCAAGGGACCAGTCTGCCTGATTTTGGTGAACACTACTGTATCTGTTAGGTCAGTAGAGTCAACTTAATGTAGTTATACCAGGTAGGAAAAGCATGAATGGGTAGTGGCTTCCCCATCGCTTGCAATCTTTCCAGAAATTAAGGCTTAAAAATGTAACATTTTTTAGCAAAAGTAGCATTTCTGACTTTCTGCCTATCTGTCTTCCTGGCTGATGTTTGCAACTTTGACATTTCCCGCTGGAGGAGGGGCCTCTCAGAGACAGGCACCAAATACCTGCTCCCCTGGAGTCCTATCATCATTGGATGTCACTTTTTCTCAAAGATACTGCTGGAAAACTTAAAAGCTCCGGAAAGGAATTTCAAAATTCACTGACAAACTTTGTGTCAAATTGTTGCTTCTTTGCTACTATGCCTATGGGAGTTAAGGAGCACACTGAGATTCCATCAGCATGGAGCATCTTGGTGACAGAATGTATTTCAACAAAAACTCAAGGCCAAAGGGAAAAAAGAAGAGGAGAACAGTGCACACCTAACAGAATTAAGGGCAAGGACAAGGAGAACATAGAGGGTAACCATACTGTCAAACAACTAAGAAATTGCTGAAGAGAACTTGCATTCAGGAAAGACAGGAAGAAAGAGATCTGCTTCCACAGCGCTATCACCAGCCTATTTCAAGAGATCGTTCCTATTGGCACATGAAAAATAAAGAGAAACTACTTGCATCTACATTCTAATTCTAACCTTTATTTATTTTAAAAGCAACTACTGTAAGATATTTCTATAACTTTATAACACTGTTAAACAATACCATACAAATAACAAATGTGGGTTACTTGTCTTGTGATTTATAATCATGTATGGAAGTTACTGCCCATATATTTTTGCATCCTAGAAAGACAGTCTTTAAGAGTCTTTAAGAGTCTTTAAATACTTTAAGTCAAATGCAGGCAGAAAATCAAATTTGCATGGAATAATTTAATTCTAGGGAGTTTGCTCTGATCTTTTTCTTCAGCGCAAAATTAGCTAAAGTGACCTTAAGTGGGCTGATGTTAATACATTTGTGCAGAAGAAACTATACATGAGGGAAATAGATTAATATTTACAAGTACTCTGAAGAAGAGAAAAATGACCTTTCTTAATTAAATGTCATGAAATGAAGGGTAACATTGGGGCAGAATATCCATCTGAATAAAGTTAAGATCCACCTGTTTCTGGTAGAGTTAAAAATTCTGGGCTCAATTCTAAACACTGCTGAAAAAATCAGGACATGCTCTTTTGAGATAAATGGAATTACCTTGTTTTATATCAGCAAAAGCTGTGCAATACCAGGCTCTTTGATCCTAGAATTACTGGGTAAGTACTTTTAAAGAATTCATAAAGTTCTGTAGAAGGAAAAAAAAAAGTATTTTAGCAGACTTGTACTCAGTAGGAGATGCAGCCCTATATTAGCTTTCACTCAGGAATGCTTCATTATCCAAGATTATAAATTCATTTGGCATAATGGAAAGCCAGGCTAAATTATTCAGAAAAGATGTAAATAGTTTATATGCCATCAGTAAATTCTCAAGGACAGGCAGATTTGAAATATTTTGAGGCATAAGGTTAATTACCTATCTTATGTGAGCTCATACATAGGTATTCTGATTTGAAGTATTATGTTGCTTTTAAGATATACGCAGAACAGAACGTAATAGTCTGCTTATTTTGTTGTCTTATACCTTCAGTACAGACAAAAGAATATATGTTTCTTTAGTTATTTCTCCTGCTGATAATTTTCAAGGGGAGCTGTGATTTCATTTGTTTCGGCCATGCTGGAACTTTTTTGGTATAAATACCATTATATATTTTCTCCTTTTATATCTGTGGGTTTGCTGCAAATGGAGGAAGATGCAGCATGAAGATTAGTGTCTCTAAATGCAGAATATAAACTTAGAAAATTCAGAGAATTATAAGGACATGAAAATGAATGAAAAAAGATGTTTGACATGAAAGCTTTTATGAAAATCTTGACACTGTAACATGGTTAACTAGCTCATTTGTTTAATTGAGCTCTAGAGTAAGGCCACATGTAGTAAAATGCAGATGAAAGGAACACTAATTAATCTTATATAGGAAAATACTTAAACACTGTCCTGGTTCAGCTGTAACAGTTATTTTTCTCCTTCCTAGTAGCTGGTGCAGTGCTGTGTTTCGGCTTTAGTCTGAGATCAGTGCTGATAACACACCAATGGTTTAGTTGTTGCTAAGTAGAGGTTATTCTGATCAATGCTCTCTCTTGCTCTGCCAGTGATGAAAGACAAAAGAAGTTGGAAGGTAGCACAGACAGGACACCTGACCCAAACTAGCCAAAGGGATATTCCATATCACAGCACATCATGCCCAGTGTATTAACTGTGGGGAGTTACTGAGAAGGCCCACACTGCTGCTTGGGCTGGACTGGGTGCCAGTTAGCAATTTTCTTCTAGTTTTACATCCTCTCCCCTTGTTATTATTCCCTTAGTAGTAGTAGTAGTTTTATATTATACTTTAATTATTGGACTGCTCTTATTTCAACCCATGTGGTTTACATTCTTTCCATTATCCTTTCCATCCTGCCCGGAGTGGAAAGGGGAGGAGGGATAAACAAACAGCTGTGTGATGCTAAGTTTCCACCTGGGCTTAAACCACAACAAGCAGACACCTAAGAATCATAAAACCAGCTAGGTTGGGAAAGACCTTCAATATCATCAAGTCCAGCCTTTATCCCAGCACTGCCAAGATCACCACTAAACCATGTCACTAAGAGCCTCATCTACACAGGTTTTAAACACTTCCAAGGATGGTGATTCCACTGCTGCCTTGGGAAGAAAAGCGATAAGACCTGTTTCAGTCATAGTGTTAGACCAGATGCTTAAGTACTTCTCCTGAGCAGCCACAGCTCACCCATAGCTGCCAGCAGCCTGTGAAGCTGTCCTTGTTATCACTCACATTAAGCAGGCCCATCCTTCTCTTTATGTATTTGCCATGGAGTTTATAGCACATACAGATTTTGTTGTATGAAGCACAACAAAGGAATATGGGAAAGAAAAGAACAATCAATACTCTCAGGTGAAGATGTGCCCTCATATCTACATCACTGAACGCTAAGGCAAAAATTCATGTTGGTTTTCTTGCAACTTCAACCTGCAAGAAAAGAATGAGTGGTCTTTCAGGGTGTTATGCAGCAGGAAAGACAGGCAGTATGCAAACGAGGGGAAACCAAGAAGGGCTACATATGAGAGCCTTTTCTCTACAGTTAAGAGATTTGATCCATTAGGTATAGTTTCCCAGTCCTTTCTAGCATAAATCAAATAGCAATGAGAGAAAACATAAAAAGAGAATAAAATATTCCTCATATTTAGAAAAGACACCAGTCATTGCTATTTTACAGGTGTAAGCACTTGATCTTTCATGGAGTACATTAACGAATTTTTTAAATGACTAGCAGTCCTCTCAACCTCAGGACATGTTTGGAACAGCTCAAAGAAGCAGGGTCATAGAGCTTCAAATTGTACCTATTTCTGACACTGCTCAAAATCTGACATAAAATTAAACTTGGGAAAACTATTATTGTTATATTTCATGATGTATGCTAGCAAGGCTTTCACAGCCATGATATAAATTCTGAGCCAAAAATCATTTTACCTTTAACAATTACTTTATTTGCTGTGACTAATGTTCATTATTTTCCCAATGATTATATTTTGTTTAATTTTCCCAGAATTTCTGTTCAACACTATAGAACACTGTTCTAAATTGGTTCAATACTGTTAATTAATATTTGCATTTCCCAGACAGTGTAGTGTAATTGTAGGAACATTAATCTGTCAGCAGTTATTTCAGACAGGTTCACAGACTCTCTGCTCTCAGTGCATTTAATAGGGCCACTCTGCCAGAAGAAACCAGTGGGAGAGCCAGGTTGAAACTCAGACTCTTGGTTCTTCTTTGATGGGGACAGTGTTCCTGCCAACACAGTAGAATAGCAAAGGAGATTAAACAGCTTATTCTATCAATTTTCAGTAACACAATGTATGCCTCACCCAAATTCCCTGTAAATCAATAGAAAAATTGACTTTTACCAGGCTCAGAGCCACTGAGAGCTGCTGGGTTTTTTTGCAATGCCAAAACCAGAAGCAGTCAGCCTAACAGAGCCTGAGTAGATCCTTAAAAAGGGGAAAGGCTGGCTCTGTGGTGCACTGGCCTCTCAAGGCAACTAGGCTTTGTTTTCTTGCGGTTTCACAAGAGCCAAGCAAAAACCTGCAGGGATTAAATATTCCTCTGCTGTGCAAACTCCTTAAAAAGATGGATTCTATATTTGAATGTCTAATTAATATTCATCCAGACATGGCTCATAAGATGGGTGTTGGAATTAACATTGATACCTCTTAGCACCTTTCCTTTTTTTTTAAATATAGGTGTTTGTGAAACAAGCTGCCACCCAAGCAGGGTAACAGTGACAAGGTCTGACCCACTGAAAAGCACAGCAACTTCTCTGTCAATTTAAAGTACCTAGGGCACTGAAGTCACCCCTGTTCAGAAAAAAACACTGTGAACCCTTAAAAGTAGGCAATGACTGTCTGCCAGTTTGTATCAGACTAATACACTGTTGTCATGCTCAAGCATGTTCGCTAAGCCATGGCCTGTAGTATTCCCCTGCCACTCTGTGATGTCTGCTTTAATTCCAGCTTGCCCCTGGCAGGACTCGTTGAAGCCCACCTGGCAAATGAGCCCTGTGACCAGTCAAGGAGGAAGAGGCCTTGTGCAATGGGCTTGTCCGGCATAGATTGGTGCAGCTCCGTCAACTTTAGCTACATTGGCTTCTGAAGAACTACACTAATTCATACCAGTTGAGGCTCTGACCTTTAAATGCTGAGAATGTTGATATCAGTTTAGTCTGCATCAGTGAATAGGTTACCTCCTGAATTTAAATCATTGCTGCGCTATGGAGTTACTCAGTATAACTTGATAGTTAACTAAAACTAGTCAAAAATTTGTCTCACTGACAGCTTGCACGAAGTTGAACTTTCCAGCATTAATATATGTAAATTAAGTGTAGTAAAATGTGCCTTGTTAGCAAAGGGTAATTTATGTCACAAAATGAGCCCTGAAAGAATTAAGATTCACTGCTTAAATAGGATGCTGAGACAATGAATTATATTCCTGTTATGGATCCTAATCGCAGATGTGAGCATGCAAACTCATGGAATGCTTTTTCACTGCTATATGGGTGAACAGATTGTACAGAGCAGCACAAGGCTGCAGCCCCTGCGGCTCCCACAGGATGCTCAACCCATGCTCTCAGGATAGGGGTGCTTGTAAACCCCATGTATGTGAGAGGGGTTATGCAAGCACCATGTAAGGGGAGCTTGAGCTGTTCAGAATTGGTTACAAGAGCGTCCTGAGGTGTTCATAGCACTTTATTAAACCAGAACAGCAGAAATGTTACTTGTCAATTATGTGCCACTAACAAGCCACCAAACCCCTTTGATCCTAATTTGATGTAAACTGTGCAAGTAAGCAGCTTGTCCATATGATATGGCACTGCAACCAGGCACAAAACCAGACAGCTGGCTCCTGTAACCCAGGTTGTCTTCATGCAGCACACCCCCTTTCCTATGGCAGTTCCCATGCTGGGTGTCAGAAAACACAAACAATGGCACATGGGCATGAGAAAATATCATCTCAGGCAAAATTTCTAAGAGAGACATTAATTTATAATATTGGTGGTAAGTCGCAGCATATTTACTCCCTGAGCTACTAGACAGTATGGAGACTAGGATGGTACCCACTCTTCTTCCTACTAAAGAGGATCTGACCCTGGACCACTGCATCATCTGAATTTTCGGCATGACAGTGGGGTAAAAATGCTCTTGAGGGAGCAGGAGAGAGAGGTCTACTTCCCTCCCATTGCTTCTTAACAGTCATACCAGACAAACAATATCATGCCTATCCACTTCCCCTAATGGAATAATTTTGAGTCACAAATATTACATGAAAATCTAAGTTTCCCCTAAAAGGATGCCTGTTCTGCAGCCATTTTGCATCTGGAGAGTCTTTGCTGTAAATTATAAAATAATTCATCAGTAAAAGATGCTTTTAAGGATTCATCACACTTTCGTATATATGCTATTAGACAGCCTTTGCATTCACATTTGTTGCCACCATGCCTAAACATGAAACAAATTCTAAATCAATGGACATGTCCATACAACATACTGGGAGGAAAGTGTCTTTTGAGATTACCAGCAAAATGCCTGGTTGGAAATACAAGATGAAGTTTTTGTTCCAGAACAGGATATGTATCATTTTATTCAATGCCCTAGAGGTTTTTAAAGTCTACTTCTAAAGACATAAATTTCTTTATAAACCATACTTGGTTGAAATTGTGGTCTTCTACGTACAAACTCAAAATGAAGCTGCTATGATGTCTGACCCAAAATGCTTTCCACTTCTAAACCCTTCATTACAAAATATTTAGCCTAGAAATCTCAGTCCTGGACTTCATAAAGTCTTGCCCTCTCCTCTGTTCAAAGGATAGTATTACACAACACCACTATCAGTCTAAAATTCTACTGTACAACTGCTGACCTTGAATAAACTTGGGGAAGTTCATGGATTATCTGTAAAAGGCTCAGTGATGTGAATTCCATTAGAAGTTGGCCATCTCATACTACCTTTAGCAAAGGCTTCAGAGATTATTGTGAATAAGATTTTAACTGGGAGAGATATAGAGCATAAGAACTAGAAACAAACCTTACTTGCTATGTATCAAACTTGGTGTTCAGTTTTCACATAACACAACCTCAAGAAGTAATCACCTGCAAAGTGCTCTGTGGCGAAACATCTGTGCCTCTCTTCTGAATAAATACCTCTCACTTATCTGTCCAAATGAATAAACCTGGGAATTGCATCCAGATGTCAGAAACATGGGAAGAGTTTGCAGCTGCTGAGAAATCCTTTCCACATCCCTCTAACAACTATCCATTTTAATGCAAAATGGCTTCATGTGAGTCTCTGGTCTCCAACTTCTTTCCCCTTGCCGCTACACAAAGTATTTGCATGCTTGACTTGCACAGTGGACAGCTTAACTGCATGTACTTCTGTGTCTCACTTCATTAACTGCCTTAGTCCTCAGCCTCAGGAGGCTTGAGGAATGGCAGGAATAACACAATGTAGTCTCCAATACAAGATTCAGGTCCAGCAGAAAGGTTTGTAAACCTACCTATGTCTACCAAAGCTTTATTCTTCTGAACAAACTGTAGCTTCCACTTTCCTTCTTGATAAAAAGCACAGACCATGAATTTATAAAGTTTTATATAAGGCTAATTGTTTTCTTCATCACTGAATCATTTCATAGCTGTATCCCACATCTTCCTGAAATGACACATGCAATGAAGTAGCGGGGAGACCCTCTGAATAACCTCAACATCCTTTCCTGTTTAAGATAAATGGGCTTGTGCTGCAAGAATCTTAAAGTGTATTAATTCTAGCCTACATAGAGCTTTGAATCTTCATGAAACAAGTTTAAGTCAAAACTCATCAGGAACTGAGATACTTCATGAATGTGCATAAGCCAGTGAACTACCAAATTAAAGAACAAAATGTTCCTTATTTGTGTCCCAGCAGTGGTTTCTTCAAATAATTCCACTACAAGTTTTGTCAACTTATAAAGCATAGACAGGCTATAAATTATTCCTTTCTAAATTTAAAACTTACATTGCACCATTTAAAACTACCTAAACATTTAACACTAGATTGCATGACACACTGTAGATTGAAGATCCTGGTCTTCCTTGTTTACTTCCACCACCATCATGGGATTATCAATCTTTTTTTTAAAGAAAAAACAGTAATCGATAGTGTCTTATTGATATGTCTGAAGAATGAGCATATGTTGCTTTTTTCATGCATGGATGATCTGTTAGATGCATAAATTAGTAAAAACTTGCATAACTGTAATAAAAACCCCACCTTATCAATATGCAAGCTTTGCTTTTCTTGCTTTTACACTGGTGTAATTTCTGGGAAAGTCTCTTTTGTTTTCCTCATTGGGTTAACGAGTGTGCTAGAGCAGCTTTTATTCTTTGCATTCAGAGTAAAACTTGCATACTGCACAACAGATGGGTATTGTGAACTGTTATGATGGCAGAGGAGTGGGTTTTAAATAAAACATGGAAAACTTTTCTATCTCATTAAGTTTCCAATTTCTTTAACATCTTTAAAATAAATTCAGAAGATTCTTAATGGAAGCTGTTCTTATTTTGTGTAATTAGATGTCTTTAGATGTTATGCAGAGAAATACTGGTATGAGAATGAAAGTGTCAACACAGCTTTAACTCTGATTTACAGATTTTGTGCACACAGTTGTACAGCACGTATACATAGTTTCTGGTGCTTCTTCAAAACTGCCAGGGTCAAATACAAATCTGAGGGAACAAATCAAAAGGAAGGTGCTGAAAATACCTTCCCTTCTTCCCCCAAATTTTCTAGAATGCTCACAAAGGCTGACACCTCCCCAAAGTCAGTCTTATCTTTTTGCTACTCCTTTCTTCTGTATTCCTAATTTTTCCTTCAACTTTTCATCTTGTTTCCTTTTCAACTACATAGCCTATTTAGTAGTCAGATATCCTATCTATTTGCATATCTTTTCAATTCTATCAAGTTAAATTGATGAGCATTATAAGCTCCCTCATAAGCTGCTCAAGCAAAGGATTATTTAGCACGCTTTTAGTCAGAGAAAGAGAAAGAGAAAAAAGCCAATGCTAAATAGGAAAAGAAAGGGTAATTATTTGAATTTTCACAGAGAATCCTTACTTTCCATGATAGGTATTACAGGATGAGATAGTTTGAGTCCAACAGTTTTACTAACATTCAGAACATAAATTTTAGATTTACAGCAAGCATGATAAGAAGGGACGCCAGTTGTCAAAATCCATTTTCCCTTTGAATAAGCTGAGCTAGAATGCAATTTAAACAAGATGAGCCAGAACAGTAGAGCAGCGCATAAGGACTATGGCCCAATATACAAAGCAAACAGCTTTTGAATCTGAGCAATGAGAATAATTTAATAGATTAAGATGTGTACTGGGGGAGGGAAAGGAAAACTGAAAGCTTGTAAAACACAAATGCCTGTCAGATGGTCAGTCTGATCTGCCATTATCGTGCAGACACAGATAGGATAAACTGTGAAGTGAACAAAAATACCTGAAAATAACTAGTCTTTTATTAGAAGAGCAAGTTCTATCTTTCTTGCCAACTGAGCTTCACTTGCTGTAAATCTGCACTGAAGATAAGGGCTTGAACAAGAGAGTTTTGTATTTAGTTTGAGAGTACTCTTAGGAGACAAGATTTAACTTATGTCAGTTTAAGGTATTACTGAGGTATCTGACTACAACTTACTAGACTTATGATCTCTTATAACTGAGCCTGTGTGAGTGGAATCCAGCTGCCCAATTCCAGACTTGTTTAAACTCACTTGCCAGAAGGGAATCAGGATGAGGCATAGACCATCAATGAGAGGCAAACTCCAATCCGTGAGGATGGCCTGATTAAGGCTCACGTGCATCAGCCACAGTGAATGACATTTTCCCATCCTCTGGCCTTCAGTATTAAACTCTGTACATCAACTGCATCAACAAAACATAGTGCTTCTTTCACCAGCAGATTTCCAGTACTGCTTTTGAGTAGAAATTCCCATAGCTTCAAATTCCATTCCAGATGTGAACTACTGGGCCTCTGTTCACATTAAAGGCACATGAAACCTTTTTACAGACAGCCTTAACTTCCACTTTGAACTGCTAGCTGGACAGTGCAAAACTAAACATTCTCTCTTCCCAATAATTGGAGATAAAACCCTCAAAAGTATTCACCTCTAGGGCTATTAAGAGCTGCTCAAGACTTACTCATTTCCATAGGAAGCACAAGACACATTGTGGTTCAGTTCTGAGTAATAGGCACTGGATTATTTTTTTCTTAATGCCTAGCGTTATATCTCCAGTTTAATAGCCACAGTTTCCTGCTTTTGAAACATTTATGAGCTGACTCAGGTAACATTTGTTTACTGTTCAGATTAAACACAAGGATCAGCAGTTCTGTTGGAAAGTGGTTAGTTTTGCTTAGTCTTCACAGCTCCTTAGTACTTTTTAGTTGTTCCTGCTTATGTGTTACAAATTTCTACAGATGACCCTTCTCAGCACTGATGAGTGACGTGTTCTCTAGAACTACTGGGCTATACTTTCCTCCCAAGTAAGTTCTCCAGTAGATCTAGCCAAGAACTAAGCACTCAGCTACATAGTTACATTGGAAAAGCAAGATCCAGGACAAGACATATCGGTAGTTTGAAGCTCAGAGCTTACAACTTCCCCCCTTTTTTAATTTAGTTTTTCTTTTAGGGTCAGTGATGACAGTAAATAGGATTAGTTATAGCAGTTAGCACAACTGATAGAGTTAAGATGCACATGAAGGATTGTGGCATGTGGCCATTGCTTCTGGCAATTCATGGATTATAAAATTGTGCATTCAACTCTTCTCATGTTTGTGTTCTGCCAAGTCTCTTAGGGCTCATTCTTGCTTTTCAATAGCATCTGTACCTCCTACTTCATATTAAAATACACTAAATCAAAATGCAATGAGAAATTCTCAACATTCCTGGTTTAGTCAAGAGCTTGGTTGAGTTTGATTAAAGTTGTTAAGCAATTTTAATGTGAGGAGTGAAAAATGAGAGAAGGCAGGAATAGTCATAATAGAATTATATACCTCATTTAACACTTAAGAATTATCTATGAGGCACCAACAAGACTAGATGGCTGTCAGCTCCAGTGAATGCAGTAAACAGATCAAATATAGGCACAGTCAAGTGGGAACTGGCACCTGCAGAGAAGAGTGTAATGGAGTAGTATGACTGTGGAAGCAGTGCAAGAGAACAAGAACCACCTAATAAGGCAAGATGAGGGCCCTCCACTTTTTTCGCCTCTGGTCCCTCTTCTTGCAGTGTGTACTTTCTTCTCCAGGCACCATATCCAAACTTCCTTGTGCCAGTACCTTCTCTTACAAGAGAGACTTAAAAAAAACTAAAACAAAACAAAGTTAACTACATCTGTGCAGAAAAAGAACGGAGGGGGAGCCATGGGATGAGCAATGGCTGGCTAACTCAGCTGATTCTCTGTAAACTGTAGGCAAGCAGACAGGGATCTTGGTGTAACTCATTAAAGCTCCCTCACTTTTGTCAACAGCAACTTACCTCCATCACTCCTAACATGGAACCTTGATGAACCTTGAATCCCATTTTCTGTTGTAGTTCAAACACATTTTCATACCATCTAAAGGCATACCTCTTTCATTTGCTCTGCAGAACAGGCTATCAAAAAGTAATTTACAGCTTTCTCTCTCTTTATAAGCACTAAAGTATCCTTTCTTCTCATTCTTTCATCTCTCCCTCTCATTTATTTGATGAATTATCCACTGTCAAGAATTATTTCTACAAGCACTGCCCAACTAATAACTGGGCAGCTCTTAGCAGCTCAGAGCTACTTGCTTCAGTTGCTCTCCAAATGAGTAAACTTGCTACCCTTTTATCCATGAACAAGAAATTGTACCCAGTTTAGCAGTTCTTCAGACTGGTGGGGTTTATACAGTTCATGGTATTTTTATTTGAAATAGCCAAGAAAAAAAAAAACAACCAACAAGCAAATTTTTAAAACTCTTGTTACAGCATAGTACAAAACTCCATTTTTCCTGTTCTAGTTTTTCCCAGTGAAAGCAGAGCAGGTAACAGCCTTCAGAAAGAACTGTTCCTGACACTAGTCCCTCCTTCTTCCCAAATGAGCACAGTGATTTTTCTTCATGTTAAGGACTGAAAGCCAACTAAGAAGTATTGCCATTCCCCTCCCTTCCCACCATTTTCCCCAAGAGTAATTTTAGTGGAGCTTTGATTGATGTCAGATGAAATTAACTGGAAACATTTAATGTGTTTAACATGTAAAGGCTTAGGGGTCTATTCACTCAGACTTAGAGACTTCCTTTGCTTCATAAACTCACAGAGGACACTAGAGCCTGAATTTCAGCTGTACAGCCAGATAACTTATTAAACAGCACCTTGACTCCTGCCATCACTGCTGCTTTTTATTTCATTATTAATAGGTGGAGGACTTGAACTGATGGCAGCAAAGACAGAATCAAAAGTCGTGTGGAAAAGTTGCTGTTAATTTTAGTATTGTGTCCATTAAGCACTAGATTAAATTAAGCTGTGATTCCCTCAGCAGCTGTTGAAAATCCTGGTTTAACCAAGTAAAAAGGAATACTGTGCTTCAAATGGAAGGCTGTACAAGATTCCTGCTAACAAATAGCTTAAAGGGAAGGACTCTGAATGGAAAGGGAGGTTTCATAAGGCACCTGCTCGAGAAGGAAGCTCTGTTTAGCTTTCTTAAAACTAAAAAAAGTCTCCTGTCAAAAAATATTTAAAGTTCACTCATTTTTAATGCCTACTCTTCTTTGTAGCAGCATCCGGAAAAGAGAGGTTTATTCCTAAGTTAACAGGCGGTTATGTCAAGTTAGAAAGAAAGTTTCTTAATATTTACTTACTTTTTGACCATCTATCAAAGGTATATTAGCCCTTATAAGGGATAAATAAGAGAGGCTCTGGGACCCCTAAGGGATGCCTTAGTCAACTGCACTCAAGCAGCATGAGAGGTCTCAGAGAACAAGGGAACTGTTACCAGTGTTCAGAGTCCTGTCTCTTGGCTGGACAATAGAACCAGTGGACTGCACTGGCGATGTGCAACCACGTCAGGCATTCTCCTGAACCCACAAAACCATTTGAGAATTCAAAGTTCCATGGTATTCTCAAACTGTAGGTCATTATTAAGTGGTTCATGGAGAAGAGCCTGAAGTAAATGTGTGCTTTTTATGTAATTAAATTACTTTGTGAATATTGGCTCTCTTCTGAATCATAGAATCAGCTGGGTTGGAAAACCTTTAAAGTCATCAAGTCCAACTGTTACCCCAGCACTGCCAAGGCCACAACTAAACCATGTCACTAAAAGCCTCATCTACAGAGTTTGTGAACACTTCCAGGGACAGTGATTCCATCAAATCCTTGTGAAGCCTTTGCCAGTACCTGATCACCCCCACATTCTGGGGGGAGCCTTGTCCAGTCCTTACAGCTAGGATATTCTCCTGCTCAACTGCAGCTACTGGATTACTCCTGTGGGAACATTTTACACACTTTATTAACCTTTTATCTTGAAGAGAGCTTATATGCACCAACAGTGAATCAAGGCAGGCCCTTGCTTAGGGAATATTCTATTTGAAATTGGTGGGAATCAGAGTAGTGCACAGGCTACTAAGGACATGTAGGATTTGAACATTTCTGACTTCAAGAGGATTTACTTCTTGTACCTGATTTTCTACTGGCATTCACAGTTACTTCATCGATGTGTAAGCAAGTCTATTGACAGTGGATTTATTTTTTTCCCTAAATGACAAAAAGGCTTTGAACGGTCTATCTACACAAATACCAGCCATTATCCTTTCTACTCTCTGTTCTTTGCCATTTCTAAATATATTTGTGTTATATATTACACTGTCTATGAGAAGCCTCGTAATACTTTGATTATTTACCAACTTATCTTTAGCACACAATTGATAACACCAAGCTCAGGGCAGTTGAGCTTTTATAAGGTTATGCTTCAATGAGACAATTGCACTCTATTACTTAGTTATGACTTACAAAGCTTGTCAGTAATTCTTCAAAAGCAAGCTGCAGTCAAAACTTCAGCAGCATACTTGCTACTGCAATGGCATTGATAGAGCAATGGTTTCACTGTCACTGTGGATTAAGGCAGATTACTGATTTCCTGAGCAATTTTTGCTCCTCATAAGACTCATAAGAGTCCTTCAAAATATTCCTAAAATTCATCATACTAGCTACTAAGAAGGTGAAAAATAGCTGTAACAGCAGAACCCAGGACAGATTATTATACACATTAAGTAGCAAACTAACATCCTTCCTTCTACCAGAAGATTTTTCATTTTCATAGTTCCCTTTTATATTCCATCTTCTACCAGAATGCAATAAAAGTTGGGTTTCCATTGCTGAGCTCTAGAGTCAAGCAGCAAGTGAATAAAAGGCTGGAACAAGCCAGACTTTTCCTGCTCCTAGAATCACTTGCAGAAACTCTGCAGATACTTTTATCTCTGTAAGTGCCAAAACCTCCAGTTTGTCGGAAGCACAGAACCAGTGAGATGCAGTTATGGACCATGTAAGCTTCCTCAGTCAGCTCCATATGAAATGAAAGAAGTCCTTAAACTACCATTCTGAGTATATATATAAAAATACAGGTCACAAATTATAAATTTCTCAGAAGGGAGGACTGCCACCAACCTGATTTAAAGCCTCAGGATTCCAGAAGATTAAGCTGGAAAATTAAGAGCAGCAAGGACTCAATACATGTAGTGTGCTAAACAAGGCTTTAAAACATCACATTTCACTGCAGTTTTGATCTTTCGCAGCAATCTGGAAGTTGGTGTATCACAAATACTCTCTAGTTTCCACTCAACTCAAAGCAGCTGTAAGATACTTTGGCTGTAGTTTATAATTGCAGATGAATGACCTTGAAAGGATAATCAATCAGCAGCCATTTTCTAGGCTGTGTGTGACACTAGGGAAAATAGAACCAGTTTTGCTGTCTATGAGGTCATTTATTTTTGTGTATTTTCACCGTAAAATAGTTGGAAGGTACCAAGAAAGATCTATTTCATGCAAACACAAGGTCATATCTAATGAGTAAGAAGCTGACAATTCCAGTGGGCCATAGGGTCATATTGCTGTTATTTATTTCATAACAGTATCAAAAGGAAAAGTTCCTTTGCTATGTCTGCAAGATCAAGCACACTGTGCAGCCACAGATACTGCTGCTACATAATAAGAGGGGATCAAACAGCCTGTAGAACTCATCTCTGATGTGTGCTTGAAGTGACCTGCAGAAAAAGCATCTCAATTATCACATTCCTCAAGTTCTGTGCAATGCAACTGAACAACCAGGTTATTTACAATTATAGCTGGATCTATCTGCAGTGATAGACCACAAATTCTGCACATTGGCTAATCCTCAGGGTGAAAGTTGTTCTGTCATAGAGACTTTCAGAACATCTCTAGATGTCTCCAAGTAGATAAATGCTCAGCTATACAGTGGGATCCCCATGTCACAGTTACAAAAACACTGTTCAACCTCTTGTTATAGGTGAATTGCAATATTTTTCAGATATTTAAAAAAACCAGCATGTGTTCTGACTCAGGTTAAGCATGAATAAAGCAACTATTTGTGAAGTGTGGCATCAGTTTGACTTTTCTTAAAAAAGATACATTACTAAGACATTCTCGTTCTCTTGACACCAATTTTTATTTTTTTTTCCACTCTTTAGAAATGAGAGGAGGAGTTTCACTAATAGCAACCACAATCCAGACCACCTCAGAAAGACAAACCGCATGAACCGCTGGGTAAAAATGGTAAACCTCTCCCCATATAGACTTCAAACCTGAACCTAGCAGCCTATTAAAAACAGATGAGCCTGGATAGATGGCTGAGGTCAATGACCTAATGCTTTGCTGAAGAAACAAGGGTGAATATAAGAAGCATGGCAAAGGCCCGTCTCAGAAAGCTTTTAATCAGTAAGAGTAGGAAATTGCTAACTCCATCAGGTCATGGGGCATGGAAATGTGAAGGAGCGTCTGTCTATCAGACTCCATTAGAGAGAAACAGCCTTTTAAATTCAGGCTGTCTCTCCTTCCAGAAAGGGCAATCAGTTTGACAAGGCAGCAGTTGACCTCTCTATGGATCTGCATCAGCCAAGCCAAAGCAATTTGGAGCATTATGAATTGCCATATATCAAAGGTGAAAACACACCAAGAACAAGAGATTACTGTATTTTAAGCACAATTGAAATTAATTTCAGGTAGCTAAGGCAGTGCTGGAGTAGGACTGGGCAGCACTGCCTCCACCAAGGTGCCCACATTGCAGCATTTTGCAGTAGCAGAGCAGAGAGCTACTGACTGAGCTTCGAGTGCAGCTTATATCAGCATGGCTGTCAGCTATAACACTCTCACCCAACATGAAATCAGGACATTTCCACCATCATTTCCATCCCAATAAACCGATGTTGTCACAGGAATGGCTGCAGTGAAAGACAACACTGTGCCAACAGCTACTGCCTAATCCTATTGCACTGGGACAAGCTAAGGCTTATGGCACAGAAATAAGGAGAGTTCTCCAGAGCCTCCCAGGGAGGCCTGAGGAGGGAAACTGGAAGTGTGCAGCTTTCTCTGAGGCAGTGAGGAGGCTCCTGGACATGGGCATCGGATGAGATAGCAGTGCTGGAGGAGAAGCTCAAAGCAGCTTGTGATCAAAAAAATGAAATATGAATTTGCAGTCTGCAGTTGCTGGAAATGGAAAAACTTCCGTAGCCCTGCCTTTGAACCCAGGCACTTTCCTTTCTATCACAAGTCCTTGCTTTAAAAAATGAAACAGAGACTACAAAACCTGGAGTTAAATACTTTTTGACTACAGAAGAAATCTCAGAGGCAACAGTAAAATAGTTCATCTCAAGATAATTCACTCATCTCTTTTCCGTGATAAGCAGACAGGGAGCTGAAAAAATAAGTTTGCCCTCAATATCTTCCTGGGTAACCAATAATCAAAGTTAGACTTTATTTCTTTCCTAATTTCTAACCCTAATTTCTTTCCTGAACACAATATTTATTTTGCTTAAGAAAAATCATGTTTCCCCATTATCTGTAGCATTTTTAATTACCAAAAAAGGATGAGGGAAGGAAAAGTAAAGCAAGTTTTGAGAGCTTAAGGTGACTACAGATATGTTGCACACAATTTCCCCATGTATAATGAGAAATTAAGGGTAATGTAACCTATAATTTGGTCAGATATTTAGCACTGAGCACTTCTTTGCTTAAGCAATGTGATGTCAAAACTTCTAAAAACTCTAATAGGATTAGGCATTTTTCTTGCCCCATTAAACGGTGTAATTCTCTTAGAATTATGAATTGAATAGTTCTATCCTTTTTTGTAAAGGAGGAGGAAAATATTACCATTAAAAATCATTTCACATGTACACAGCCTCATGTTGCCTCCCTTCCTTTCCAAAACTATTTTTCATTTCAGTTAAAGAAGTTAAAATAATTTGCCCTAACACATTATTCAGGACTATCTCCCAAAGCTTTGTCAATAAAGATCAAAGACTGTTTCCAGAATGTCACCAGTTGTCTATAAAGGACAAAACCAGCATAGCAATTTTCAGGTCAGATGGGATACAGCAATCCCCATGTTCTTCTACGTAGAAGAATCTTTCCTCAAACAGCTTTACTGCTACATTTTCAGCTGCACACAAGTCTGAAGCACTTGGGTAGCTTGGGTTTTGTTGGGGGGGGGGGTGTTTTTTAGTCTTGTGTTTTTTTTAATATTTATTCCTTAAAGAGGTA
>JAOEHY010035562.1:0-36590 GCA_025447955.1 Psilopsiagon aurifrons
AGAAGGGGAGTTTGGTTTTTTTTTTTTATTTGTTTTTTCCCAAATGACTGCAAACTTTAGATCTCAGAAATTCTCAGAGGATGGAGAAATTGGTTTTGGTTACTCTTAACTGTTAAGTCAGCAAAGTAACCAGGGAAAATAAAATCTGTAACCATAGTCCAAAAGGGGAGATAATATATTCCTAATAGTCCTGAATGTACAAGGTCATTGTGAGATGAAGATCCCAGAAGGACCTATGTCCAAAACATAAAGGGTGTAGTGAGTGAAAACTATGATTCACATTCTAATTCCATAGGGAATTTTTTCCTGGTCTCTCTTTTTTTGGAGTTACCGTTTATCATTCATTTACTCTCAGATAACCCTGATAATTCCTGCTTTGTTGCATCTAATGGAACAGTTAGAGAAATGCATTCACGAAAAAAATGTGCTGAGCAGGCATCTGTAAATGTCAAGAGAAGTGTGGTGCTGCCAAGAGGAAGATTCCTTCCATTTGTAGATCACCAAAAAGGATGATTTTTTTTTTCAGGTGGATCAGAGGCATGAAATAATAGAAGTAAGAGGGCCTAAACAGATAGGTGCTCTTTCATCTGTCACCTGAAATGTAATCCAGCTTGGCATCCCTCACAGTGCAATAGGGTAACCTAGATTTATGCACTAGTTGGATGAAGAGTCACCCCATATTAAGCAGGAAAAGACACTGAGGACAGATGGGCTACTGAAACACTTGAGTTACTTGACCTAAGGTGTTTATATGTGTATATGAGAGGCTCTGTTAATATGGGATTGATGTTTCTACCCCATTGTGACAGTAGGCTTGTGTCTCTTTTCTTTAAAAATGAAGTGAGAGAGCCCTGTCTTCTGAAAACAATCATAAGCTGGAAAACACATTCAGAGAAATCAGGCACAAAAAGGCAGTTATACGTGTGATAAAAAGAATAAACTTCGTTTGTTTAATGACTATGGCATGCTCATATCAAGTCAATGGGAGATGCAATTAGACTTCTGTCCTGAGCCGAGGGATGCTAAGCTAGGATGCTAAGCCAGGTGCCTAACCACTACAGATATGTATTTGCAGAACTATTAATAACTACTTGTGACTTCATTATATCTCCTGGAGAAGAAAAAACTCATAAAACAGATATAAAAGGAATTTAGGTGCCGATTTTTAATTTTATTAGAAACCAAGAAAATATATATTTTTTCTTATATGCATAGTAAGGAATTTGAAGACTTCTAAATATGATCAGATCGTTTATATTCCTCCCAACTCCATTGACTTTAATGCAGAAAAGTAACTTTATCATTGAATTAACTCATTGAAGTAAACATGGTGAATGAAAAATGGAGAGAAGTCCATTTTGTGGTTTGATTTTTTTTTTTTTTTTTTAATTATTAGACCTAGAATGACTTCCAGAAAATGGCTTACATTGCTGGTTCATATACAGGCTTTCTTTTTTCCTAAATAAGTTTTTTTTTTTTTTTTTTTTAAAGTCTCTTGTTCTTATTTAAAGTAGCTGTTTTCCATGTCTGCTTCTGACTAACCTCACGGCTCAGTAGAAAACTTTAAAGCATACAAAACCTGTAAGATATTGTGATATGTTTCAGATCATTTACTTTCAAAGATCATAAAACTATATTTCAGGACAATCATCACACACAAATGTTCAGTTTCCCTGAAACGGAATTCTTTATTAGCAAGCCATTCACTAGTGTATAAACACTTTCACTCTTTTCTTTAAACTGTTAGAAAAAAATGTTTTATTTCAACTGCCTGATTCTCATTCATTACAAACCCAAGTTCTAAATATGTTTATAAGTAAATCCTATGCCTATCTAGAAATGCCTTGATATTTTGATGAAAGTAAGAAATTGATTCTCCTTCCTTGCCTTAACTAAGTCAGTGCTTACTGCTCAGTGGAACAAATCTTAAGGTTAACCTCAACAGAAGTCAATCAATGCATCTTTATTATTCTGTGTACGTGTGTAAAACATCAAAGACTAACTGACAAGAGAGCTAACGTTTCACTTCTAGGACAAGAACCTGTGCAACCTTTCTGTATGTCTAATGACTGAATCTTAAATAATTTTAATCTTTTCTCATATTTCAGAGTGTGAAGAGCTCAAAAAGTTGGAGTACATGTATGAAAAAAACAGAAAATAATATGAGTGCAGGAAAAATGAAACACCAAATATATCTGGGTAAAGTTATAGAACTTTTATTACTGTTTTTCACTATGAGGATCTTAATTGTATTAACTGCCTTTTGTAACCATGTGATCCTAGGCAAAATTTGCATTATTCTGGCTGTCTGATTTTCTTATTTAATGAAACATCTCAGGTTGGTTTAGAGGAAGAAGTTGGTCTTCAGTGCCTGCTTTCAGTTCCCATAGTATATTGTACATAAACATACAGTTGAAAGAACATCTTTCTAAATGCATGAAATGATGTCGCCTTTTTTGTCAGTTTAAATGGGAAATAAATTAAAATCTTGTCTCATAAAATAGACACCAACTGTCTATGTTTATTTGTTGTGTCATTAGCATGATTTCATAAGACACTCTACAAATAAGTTGATTTAATAGCAACTTTATTACATTGCAAAAATATAAGGGCTTCTTACAGTCATACTTAAGTATTCACTGAGCATTGTTATCCTGTATTTTCCTTAATTTCCTTTTCAAAATGTACTTAAATGTTCAAAATAAAATTATTAAGCTTTTTTTTTTTTTTTTTTTTTTTTTTTTTTATTAAGGAAACCAAATTTAATGTTAGAATAATTGATATCAGAAAAAAAGATTCTTAAGGATTGAGAACATTGCAACCACAACATCAGCTCTTTTGATGTTACCTGTTCCTACAAAGATTTCTGAATTTACCCTTTAATATTTACATATTAGTATCTGTTGTAAAATCACTTTGAAACTTTAGCGACTGGGCTAGTGCTTATAGAACAGAATTATTCCATTGAAGCTATAGAAGTGAAGACCTCTGACCATTGTTTAAGTTTGGTGAGGACATTTTACATTTCAGGGTGATAAAAATTTCTAAGGAATTCATATTTGTAGTTTAGAGAGCTAGAGCTGTTACTAATTTATAGAATCATAAAGGTGACAATGACTATCTAATTTAAATGAACATAGTTACTACTATTTACTATGTGATTCAAGTCAGTAAGTCCCAAGATACTTAATTATAAGATATCTGAATCTTTTCAGTTTGATTATTTTAAAATACTTTATACTCTGAAGGTGTAAACATGACCAAAAATATCATGATCGTCATATCTGTCACTGATGGTTGTGGAGAGAGGTGGGTGCAAAAGGAAAAAAATCACTACATATGTGAAAAGTAGGATTCCTTAAACAAATATGTAGTCTGTATTTGGATGTAGTAGACACTCGTTAGGTAAGGAGGCATTTAACTAGTCTTCTGTTTCAGCCATGTCAAAACATAAGTTTAAGTGAAATTGTGGTGGGTTAACCTTGGCTAACATCTAGCTGCTCTGTCACTCCAGCCTCAGTGGGCTGGCAAAGGGAGAAAATAAGAATGGGAACACCAGATTGACAAGAGCAAGATGAAAATATCATGGAAATGCTCATTCGCTTATACTACCACAAGAAAATATTCAGAAATTATACTAACTATTTTGCTATCTCAAAGGCGTTAGCAAGTCTTCAACAATGACTTTGAAAGGACCATGATATGCTTTTTTATTCTTCTGATGCTCAGATAGATCTTCTTCCCACTAGTGTAAGAGTGCAGATGGCAACTGAGATATTTTACTGAGAAATGTGAGTGGCGTCGAAGGTACTGATAGTTTGGCTTTCAAGATGAGGCAGGAGAAAATGTCTGTAGTTTGGGGGCACCCCTGGGGAGAATAAAATCGGTAGTCTGATGGCCAAGAAGTACAAGTCTTTGCCTAACAGCAGCAACATATATGGGGAAATTCATGGCAGGGTGAGCAGAGAGTACATATCATTCCTTCCCAACCAGGAAGATGATCAAAGCTCCATTGAAATGGAGCACTAAACAATGTAGAGATGTGTGTGACTAATTAGTTCTAATTATTTCCCAGAACTAACACCTAATCATGCTGCTATGCAAAGCTGTCCGGTGAAATGAGTAAAAATGCATTAAGAATTATCTAAGTGAAGATTAAGGAGCTGATTTGGAAGATGTTATGGCAATAAACATAAAACTAAGTTGCTAATGAATATCTTCAATGGATATGCTGACAAAACTATTGTAAAATTAAGGGAAGTAAACTAAAAACTGTAAGTTCCCATGCCAAGTAACACTGCAGAGCTATTCAGTAAAGCAGAAAAAGTACAACTTGGCCTAAATACAAATGCAAAGAAAAGCTTACAAACTTACAGAAAAGACACGCCTTAGTTGACACCAACCATACACAGATTAATGTTGCTGTCATATGGGACCTGCTAACCCATCTCAAAAGCACATATCTCAGTTCTGCATATGAACACAAATCTGGGGCAGCTGAGATGCTTGTATACATGTTCTCTTGACCACCTAGTAAGTGAACTTTGATACGAAGCTAAATCCAGAACTGCTTTGTGTATGCCAGTCTAATCATTAGAAAACATAAATCATTTACTGTGGATTATGATTGTCAGAACTGCTGAGGATAGGAAATCAGAGGAAATAATTAAAGTTACTATTATGAGGTGAGTAACAGCCATATTCCTAGCCATTCTACTACATTAGCAGGAGGAAGCTTTTTACACTATTTGCACTTAGTGAAAATAGATTTTGTAGAAATAAAATCCATGGAGATAATTTAAAAGCTAGAAAATCTTAGGCAAATACATATGCTTCACATTAGTTTCCAATGAGGACATGACATCAAAAACGTTACAGTTTTTTGGCATGGTTTGATAGTATGGGTCACACCGAGCAATAGAACATATTTGCTGATGCACAGGAAAATTTGGATCCCTGAAAAAAAGTTGGACAGCTAGGGTGGAAGGGAAATGCAGGTCTATGCCATTGTACTCTACCATCATTTTCACTCAAGTAAACTAATCCAGAGAGGTGTGCGCTGTTGTATTGGTGCTGGACAGTAGAGGGCACTGCTTATTTGTTCTGAAATGAAGGGAAAAACGGGCTCTCCAACGCGTGCAGCTTCGTGGTGTGCCCTGCCCCTGGGGCCATGCTTGGCTGTTGCAATCTTTTTTCCTGTGCAGTCCTTTAAATTACCAGAAGTTGATGCACATTTCCATTGGGCAGGACAAATTGGTGATAAAAAAGCCAATCCCTCTGTCTCCCACATCAGTATGTATCATTTCTGCAGCTCCAAGGCATGCCTACAATCCCTTATAGTACTTGGATACGTGTTGGAAAACAATGAACTTGTAATTTGCAATACAGCTTTTTGAGGAATGAGTGTTGCTGCTTTTACATTGTCTTGGAGCAGAGACCAGCACGTACTCTCCACTCACTCTTTGCAGGTGCTAAATATTGTTTCATATATGTTCACTTTTTTTTCTTCCCTTGTCTAAAGGACTCACCTTAGCTGAATGCTTGAAGTTTTGTCAACACAGACCTGGGCTGAGAAACTGTTGTAAGGAAGCTGACTTTCCCATGTAACTTTGAGACATCTGGGAAGCTAAAATGGTCATAAAATATGGCATATGGCATAATTACAGTAACACCGTGCATGAGGGAGCACATATTGCTTAAATCAGGTATCCTGTAACTGTTGCATCTTGACTGGATTTAGAAAAGTTTGGGGGTTAGAGTGGAGGCTGAGGAAACTGGCAATGACTCTACCCTGTAAAGCTATCAGGTTGGGAAACACTTAACATACAAGGAAAACTATGCTGTTGATGAGAATCTACACAAAACCTGAACATTATTATCATACTATGAGAGAAACATGAACTTTGGGGAAATGATAGACATTATCTTCCGGCATTATGATAGTTCCCAATCTAAAATATGTGATGTGTCCAGAAGAGTGGATTCTGTTTTGAACATGAATAGTTGCAGCCATAGGTGCTCTGTAGAAGTGCACTGTTAATGTTTTTGCTACATGGGCAGAAAAAAATCCCACAACAACAGCAATCTCCCAAAATCCTACATGTGCGCACCAAATCAGTCTACTTAAGTGACATTATCTCTTTATTTGCTGTATCTGTCCTGTGGATCAGTATCAAATGCATACCTGCATTTAATTCTGTCTAAAGATTATGGATTCCTGTGTGGTTTTGTGTGAGAACATAGAACTTATAGAATAAGTGGTACAGTAAGTGTAAAAATGCTGTGTGTGTATATATATACATATATATATATATGCATTTTCCAGCTGGTACTTCTGAAGGCTGATATCCATGATTGACTGCAGACAATTGCCAGGATGACGCTGTTACCTTTGTAAAGATTGCTGGAGGTCATGAAAAGCATACACAAGCATGCAGTCATAGAATCACAGAATGGTTTGGGTTGAAGAGGACTTTAAAGACCATCTAGTTCCACTACCCCTGCCATGGGCAGGGACAACTTCCACTAGGTCAGGTTGCTCAAAGTCCCATCCAACCTGGTCTTGGATGAAGCATCAGCTCAACTAGGGTGAAACAAACTGATCTCTGAAATGTCTCTGTGGGGAAACAGGCATACAAGAGACATATTGGAGGGGAATGAGGAATAGAGAATAGTGTCTCAAACAAAAGTAGAACCCAGTCTAAATGATTTTTCTGCAATTACATTCATTACAGGAACACCAGTGAAGCTGGAGTGGGTCCAGAAAAAGATAACAAAGCTAGTGATGTGTCTGGAGAATAAGTATCGTGAAGAGCAGCTGAGGGAACTGGGGTTGTTTAGCCTGAAGAAGAGAAAGCTCAGAGGGGGACCTTGTCACTCTCTACAACTACCTGAAAGGAAGTTGCAGTGAGATGGGTATTGGTCTCCTCTCCCAAGTTACAAGTGATAGCACAAGAGGAAGTGGCCTCAAGCTGCACCAGGGGAAGTTTAGATTGGATAGTAGGAAAAATTTCTTCACAGAGAAGGTGATCAGGAATTGGAACAGGCTGCCCAGAGAAGTGGTGTCACCATCCCTGAGGTGTTCAAAAACTGTGTGGATGGGGCCCTCAGTGGTATGGCTTAGTGGTGGTCTTGGCAGTCCTGGGATGATGGTTGGACTTGATGATCTTGAAGGTCTTTTTCAACCTACTTGGTTCTATGCCTCTATGATTTAATTTATTTAATGTTCTGACTGGAAACTATATATCAATTACAATGAGTTAGATCTCCTATTAGCATCTCTTCATGGACCTACATGACCATCCTGGACTGCTGTCTTCTAGTTTCTAAGGATGAAAAAAATACTTTGAAGAAAAGTCACCCAAGCCTGTACAATTATTAGGTTCCATGTTAACTATACCTGTAATGACTGGAGACATCGATTAGGAACTATTTTTTTTTTTTTTTTTACCAGTAATCATAACCATTCTAAAAGGATCACTATGTTTATTTTACAGAGAAAGTAGTTTTAGTAAAAAAAGTATGGGGAGAAGAATAAGCACAAGAAAGTGCCTATTTACATATTGGCTGCACAAAAAATGGAAGTGCTGCTGTGGAAGATACAGATTCAAATCATGGAAGATACAGATTCAAATCAGCCCTAGACAAGCTGATAATAGGATGTGAAAACAAGGACTCAGAAGAGTAGGAACCTGAATTATCACAGAACTGCTGAGATCCCTTCTGCTATCATATGACAAAAGTTATATTCCAAGGACAAAATATATAAGACAAAAAAATCCCTTTGAGTGCTTGTTCTTCAGTAGGCCCTTCTCCAGAAGACTGAAATGCAAAGGCAATTATTGCAGTAACAGAATTCTACATTTAAAGCTATTTTCCTAACATATCTACATTATCAGAAAATAAGTGAAGCCCCGACAGTGATGTTCTTAAAAATACTGAACAAATTGGTGCACCATTCCCTCTTCCATACATTATATGGCAAACAGCTAAGAACTAGATATGTGGTACGATGTACTCATTTGTTGAGCTGAAGAGAACAGAGGAAAAAATATCATGCAGCCTAATGAAATGTTAGATCAAAATTCTGACTCAAAGGTGAGCAGTAGTCTCCATAATAGGATATTCTGTTTTAAGGAATTCTAAACCCATCTGCTACTTCCTAGTAGCCATTTGATATGAGCAATGCCATGAAGTGAAATAACAACCTGCTCTTCCCAAGTTTCAGCAAACATCTCAACTCATAGTGTAATCCTTTTGACAAGTGTAGCACTTGAGTGTCCTGAAGTAAACATTTTGATAAACAATTTCAGAAAAGGTGAGAAACAGCATTTATATCTGTGCTGATTTACAATTTCAATAGAGATAACACAAACCATTTTATTTGTATACTATTGTCAAGTTAAATGAAAAGTGTGATACATCAGTATAACTTTGAAATAGAGTTTACAGATGAATAATCTGAAAAGAAAACCTTTACTACAGATTTTCCCTCATTTGGTGTCTTCTGAATTGCTGTTTTGAGTAAAGCTCTTTAGCTACTAGAGCCTTGCTCAAAACAGCAATTCAGAAGATGCCAAATGAATTTATATATGGGAAGAGATGTGCTAAATATTGTTAGGTTATGGATGCCTAAGGCTAGAACATGAGTCCAGATGGCTGAAGTTCAACAGATGCCACAGAACTACAGAACTTGCATAAATATGCAATGTCAAGTGTGGGAAATCAGTGACGTTTGTCTGTGCAAGTATGAAAGCCTGAGTATTTCACAAAAAATACCCCAACAAACAAACAGGAGAATTGGAGCTCCCAGGCTTTTTCAGTTGTGTTAAAATAAGAAGGAAGATCATATTCTATGTCTCTATCACATCTATCAGATAGTTATGGAATGTTTCCTGCAGGTACTTGCAAGATATTTCAGAATATCTATTGTAAAATATAAAAGGGTGTCTTTGTTATCTCCAATCTAATGGAGTTTCAAAGACTGATGTCAGAATAGGAAACATACCAAAAAAGCTACATAGTCATATTCACTTCTCAAGATAGCTCTGCTGAAACAGGGTTTCACAGTAATATTTTCTCAGTAGAAAATGAATGAAAATAAACATGAGAGATTTTTTTTATTTTTTTTTTATTTGAAAATAAACCATGAGAAAAGCCATGCGAAAGATTTGGGACCTCCCGATGCATCAGGTGGCAGAGTCTGAAATAAGAAGCTAAGTATCATGAGTGGTTGTTGCCACCACCTCCCAGAAATAGATGCTGAGTATTTGTAATGAGAAACAATGGTCATATACAATTCTGCTATCCTAAGAGATTGATCCTGTGGTCATATCATGTCTTCAATGCACACAGACACATTTGGCAGGGAAGCAGCGAGCACTTCATCCAAATTCCATGAGGGAAGAATTACAGGAGGCTCTAAGAGCCTTAGGCTGTTTGCCAGAGTAGGTGGAAGCAGATGAGCCATAGGATGCATCACAACTAGACCTAACGGACTCCTGACAGCATCAGTGCTGATGTCTGAAGGTGCCTCAGCCTTATTGAGTATCATGTGAATAACAGTTTGCTCCATTTTAGCCAAATGAAGCACAATTTCAGATTCTCTTAAACAACCATCTCTATTAGCACAGTAGTAAAATTACTGGGAAAGTATACGTTTGAGAGTCTCTGGTGGGATGCCTAGCAGTGAGGAATTGGATACTAATTAATGCCAACATCTAACCCTGCTGGAAAATTCCTGGGCTCTGATCATTGTGTGACACACCTTGCTCACCACAAAACTATTTTAGTTCCTTCAGCAGAATATTCTTCAGTGTGCTGTGTCTATACCTTGAGATTACTGCCTCCTTTTTATCTTTGTGAAATGCCCTTACATTTTGTTCGCTGTGAAAATTTTTGGTTTCATGTCTCAAAAATCCATCTATTTATTTCCACTGCTGACAGTCTTCTACAGGCAGTATCTAGCTTCGCTAAAACTTCCTCTGTCCGTTTGAGACCCTTCTTTTTTTTTGCTTTTGTTGGTCAGTAACCAGGAGGAAGAAATTTTTGGCTTTTAGTGTCTGTTGATAATGCTAAAGTAAATATTCTAAATGTTAAATGGGTGATAGATGATGAAAAAAACTTACTATCAAAAGCTAGCCAATAAAAAAGTAGTTTGCTATAAAGGCAGGATATCTGAAATACAGTTTTCAGTGTCCTCATAAAACAGAGTGATAATGTAGTTATACTGTTGCAGATAATACATAATCTTCTCTCTAGAAAACGAGTTTCATCAGTGATGCTGGATTTTTTCTTTAGGCAGTAGCCACTACATTTGGAATCAATGACTACATATCTTTAATTTTGCCATTAGTTATAATAAAACAAATACGTATGGATTTTATTTTTTTTTACAGTGAACATTTTGCAGGACATGAGTTCAACATATGTGCGGCTCCAGGCTGCATGAGCATAATCCAAGCGTAAAACAGCACATTAGCTCTGAAATCTCACGTGTCCTTACTTTAAACTTTCCAGTTGGCTCTTGAAAAGCCTTGTTAAAAAAGAACTTTTGTATACAAATAATTGGAAGAAAAATGAGGATTCTTTGTTCTTACCTTGCCATAGTTTAAAAATATTTTTTAAAATAGAGGAAATTATGAGGGCAGAACAAAACACTGTAGATCCTTTGTTTTGATAAAAAATGAAGACCCTTTGATGTTAACAAAAATAGAATCACAGTAGCGGAGAAGTAGGCCCTCTAGCTGATAAAAAAATAATGTTTGACTAGAACTATTTAGAATGACTTTATTTTAATGAAAAAGCATTTCAGGCTGACATTTGAAAGTTAGAAAAGATGATTCCTTATTCAGCCCTCATCTTTCTGTTCTTTGTTCCCTCCACTCCAAGAAAGCTGTTTTTCAGTGTTTGCTTTCTCTTTTTTAGAACTGCAGTTGGAGGTAGTAATGTATTTGTAAGCCATGAACATTTACACTGTGCACATTTATTGCATGGCTAATTGTTCTGTTCAGATTCTCTAGTGACTTACTTCAAGGCTGAATCATCCTCCTTAATTTTCTGCTGTGTTTTAATATTAACTGAAGCAATTTATGAGAATATTATCTGAATATCCGTGGCAAGTCAAACAGCGGTGAGGATGGGACAGCAAAGAAAGCTGTGTATAAGAGCCAGCATTCTCTATTTTCCTTGATAAAACCTTTTTGAGATTCTGTCATGCTTTCACTATCTCTGGATAGCTGAAGAATTCAGAATTTTGTCAGATATAAAGTCTGCCCACTTTATAGTAAGGAAAAAGAGACAACTACTTTAAAAATAATGCCATGAATGGCACATGATCTGGTTGAGAATGAAAATGTGATAATTTATGTGTAAATGTGATAGTTCAAGTAACTTCCATTAAATACTTTCATGCAACTCTTTGTATCATTAAGCAGACATATATATGTGAGTACTTACAACTGAACTATCTCAAGTGGCAGTCACTAAAAAGACAAAGGCAGACCATTCTCAAGCATGCAGAGCAAAAGAGGCAACAGTCACAAATTGAAGCAAGGGAAATACTGACTACATACGAAGAAAAGAAATTTGGTGGTAAAGGTAGTTAAGCAGTGGAAAAGGAGATTTTTCTAAACCTGACATGAAAAGGCCGTGTGCAACATCATCTAACTCTTAGGTTAACCTTCCTAGATGATCTCCTGAGGTCTCTGCCAACTTTTTCTGTGACATATTTATATATGCATATATACATACATAAATATATGAAGACAGACTGAGATAGATGGGGGGTTTTCAGGCTGGAGAAGAGAAGGCTAAGGGGAGGTCTTATAGCAGACTTTCAGTACCTAAAGGGGACCTGCAAGAAACCTAGAAAGGGACTTTTTACAAGGGCATAGTAAAAGTGTAAAGAGTAATGGCTTTAAACTGAAAGAGGGTGGGTTTAGATTAGATATTAGGAAGTAGTTCTTTACTGTAATGGTAGTGAGGCACCGGTGCAGGTTGCCCGGAGAAGCTGTAGCTGCACCATCCCTGGCAGTGTTCAAGGCTGGGTTGGATGGGGCTTTGGGCAAACTGGTCTAGTGGAAGGTGTCCCTGTCCATGTCAGGAAAATTGGAATTAGATGATCTTTAAGATTCCTTCCAATCCATACTATTCTGTGATCCTACCACTTTACGATTCTATTTTATATATGCATATATATGTACTTTATAAGATATCTGTTATATTTTCTGCTGAAAATCCAGATAAAGAGAGTAGCATCATCATCTTTCAAAATGCTTAACCTGAAGAACACTCTAATGAAATGAAATATTCAACCGACAAATCAAGGGCATGAAGAAGCTATTGAGACCTTTAAGATACATATCTACGTCAGGAAAGGAAAATGTCCTTTTCACTGTTTTCTCTCAGTAGGTGTTATCTACCCATGAATTCCTGCTATTTTATTATATAGAATATACACGTGAAAAATAAAAAATAATAATAAAAATGTTGTGTTTATAGAAAAGGAAAAACAGATTTGGACAAGGTAGGGCCTAGAAAGACAGTCTCCTACCTCATAACCAAAATTGATATTAAGTGATCTATCTTCTCCTTTTCAATCACAGGCACTAAGGCATATTTAGCTGAATTACTCTGAGTGTAAATGCATTTTGTCACTTCAGGTTTTTATTCTGCAGCTTAATGCTCAGAAATGGATTTCCTTTCCTTTTTAACCCATGCCTCCATAATAAAACAAAACAAAACAAAATTATTTAGAAATGTTTTTGGGTTTCAGCAAGTTGGACTCTTGAACGTTAGTCTTGAAACAATCCTTTAGAGTTCAGAAGATCAGAGTTCTGCAATTCCTGCCATGAATAATTTTCTTCAACTATTTTTAATTTTTGAGAAAGTTTTGCATCAGTTTGTTGAGAAGTGCTCCTTCTGAATCTCACATTTCTGCTATTAGGAGTGCAACATTACTACAAGAAAGATTAAAGAAAGCTTTTTGACTGGTTGAAAGAATGATTATCTTTTCTGAAGTTGCTTTATTGGAACTTGCTACTCAGACTATTTCTAGAAGGAAAAATATACCGTATTTCAAAAAAATATAAAAAAAGATGAATTTATAAGCACTTAAGACTGACTCTTAATCAAAAGTTCCTGTATAGTCTCACACACATGCTGATGGTGTATAATTCTGCATCTCTTAACAAATGTAATGCCTCATTACCTGAGTCATACCCTGGATGAAGACCACCTGAATGATGCTCAGGCAACACAGAGGTGGAAAGAGAAAAATATTTAGTAATATAAATCACAACTAAGGCCATCTGTCCTGCAATTGTCAAGGCAGTAGACTGCCTCAGGCTCCTCCTGGGCTCTTCATCACTACTAGCTACCTGAATAGTAACAGCTGCTGCACTTTCTTTCATCTGTGGATAGTGAGGAGGCAGTATTCCAGCTTGTCAGATGCTAATGTGCCCACAGTGAGCCATATATTTTTTATCTTTTGAGTCAGGGTATTACAGTAACACATTTCACATGGGAATACATTCCTATATATAGAAAAATTTCTAATGTTTTAACATTTAATACAGTAGGTGCACTTCAACAAACCGCTTTCTTTCATTAAAAGCTGACTGTTCCTTAGTTATCAAATCAAATTTCAGGCCTTAGTTCTTGGTCTTCAAAGCTCTCAAGAGAGTGGATAAATTTAGCAATATAAACATTATAATCATAATAAGGCTAGAAGGTTACATGGAGAAATCATCTAATCCATCCTTCCTGCCAGAAGGCATAATCAACAAGGCCAATATCTCCTCAGGTATATACTGGCCCAAGCTATTTTTAAATATCTCTGAAAGAGGATTTTCCCAGACTGCCTAGACAATCTGTTCCAATATTTCTTAACTTTGATCACTAAAAAATTCATATTAGTAACCTAAATCTTCCCTTTTGCAATTGAAATCCATTATTTCCTGTCCTATCCAACTTCAACATGGAAAACAGATTTTTCCTTTCCTCCCTGCAGCATCTTTTTCCATAGTTGAAAATTTTCATGCCTTTCTATCTTAAATCTCTTCTTCAGGTTAAACGACCTTAAGTCATTCCATATAAGCCTTCACATTAATCTCAGTGCTGTCTTTCAGACTTCTTTCAATTAGTTCAAAAATGAATGCAGTGGTGCAAGTGAAGTTTTAACTTCTGAATAGAGCAATTAAAAAGGCTGAAACAATAAAAAATGCAGGCAGAGAAAATGATCTTTGCATCTTAATTCTGACTGGATATTACTAAGGTAATACTTTCAAAAGATGAAAAGATGTTGTGAAAGTTGAGATATAAGGTAGTGAGAACAAGAGCAAATACGGAAGGACATGTTAGACAAGACATGCTGAAAGACAACATAAAACAAAAGCTATCTGGGTCTGAAGTGCTTAATGAGAGAAGAACGGAGATGGCACAAGTAGCTGCGATACTGAGAAAGGTCATACCCTTAACAATCCCCAACCACAGTGAAAACGAAATAGTGGAGGACCTGGAGTAAAAAGAATAAATGATTAGGAGCCTGCTTTAGCCACGATGAGTTTCAGGTGATGCGTAGGTATCCATACAAAATATTAGATACACAAATATGACTGGAACTGAGAAATGGGTAAAGAGATCTGAGACTTGCTTCTGAAATGTAAAATCATAGCCAACAGTTCCCTTCACCGGCTATTATTTTCATATTTTGTTACTGGAGCGAGAAGAAAGAGAAATTTAACTATATTTCTAAAACCAGTGTGGCCTAATTCCTATGGGGACCTATAAAAAGTGCATGGTTGTCTCTGTCCAGAGCACTCAGTGGACTGGACATTTTGTCCATCCCTTGAAATTCACCTTGAGAAGTTAATGCTTACTGTGAACTGCTTCAGGTTGCAGTTTTACATGGAAACAAAGGTGGTGATGATGATTTAAAATACAGTACTCTATCTTGCTGAAGAATTTGATGGGTCAGAAGTTATTATTTCTTTAAAAGAAGACTAACCGATAACCAGAAAGAGTCCTCCCCTTTTAAACCTTTCTTGTACAGAAAGCTGAATCTGTTAGCTGTATGTTAAACATACCATCCATTAGCTTTTATTCCTCTACATGCATTTAGATCACCTAATACAGAAGATTTTCTAAAAGCAAGTAAATAAACCCAAATATGCACTCTTAATTCTGAAGACTGTGGAGAAATCTTCCAGACATGAATGTTGCTGTAGCTGAAAAAGCAGTGTCCATTCATGTCTTAAGCTTACTTTTAACAGATTCTCAGGGTTATGAACTCTTTTATTCCCTTTTAATAATGACACTTAATTGCCATCATTATCTATTTAATCGATTCACCTGAAAGGAAAGGCAATGGAGAAAAGGTGGAGAAGTGAGACGCAAAACATGGGGAAGAAGGAATTAGGAACTGTTTCAGAAAAGAAGGGAAAGGGAGGAAACAGAGTAAGAGGAAGGTTATAGAGTGGAAGAGAAAGCAAGTCATAGAAGTAGCAGTGGTTTTAATGACTCTTTTAAAATGGAATTATACAGGCGTTTATATAAACTAAAAACCTTAGGGATCTAAATCCAAATAAAAACTTTTCATACTGAAATAAATTAAAAAAAGTATTCGCTGACATTTTTAAGGAACAATTTTTTTTAAAAATGCTGTGAGTTACATTGCAGTGACATTTCAGATATGTAATATTAATGAAAAATAATTATTCTCTAGAATGAGCAATCATACGGGGAAGCAAATCTAATTCATTCATCAGCTCTTAGAGTTTTGGCAGTGTTCTTGACAATTCTTGGGAATGACAGACTTTGTCTTTGAAGAACTTCCCCACTCCTATATCCTCTCAGAGATTTGCCACACAGAGTGTATTTCTGGCTAGAAACAGCTGTGAATCTTCCAGAATGTCTCCATTTAGGAATCCTTCAACCTGCAGACAGATATACTTAGGGAGAGCAGATCTTGAGGAACTTTTCTTCCATTAATTTGCATAAACAATGTCCTTGTCCCCTGCACTTTTTTTGGCAATTTTTATGAGCATCACAGATTTCCACAGGTCAATGAACAATATATGAAAAAAAAAATGCTTATTTATTTTGTGCCTACAACTGATAACCTCATCAGTTTTCTGAGCAGCAGCTTCCTTATCCATCCTCCTTCTTTTGCTCATTATTTTAGGGCCATAATCCTGTATTTCATCTATTACCTCTCAGTGGATTCCTAGCTCATAATTTCTTAATTTAAAGAAACAATATTTTTTTTTAGTCAGTCCTAATAGAGTTTTCTGTACACTTTTACTGTACTGTCCTGTAGCTTTACAATCTTTTGAGATGATAAGCTGTGTTCAAATTCTTAAGTAGTCTACATAACTCAGTTAAAATGTTTTCTGTTTTGTCTTCCATTCTTTTCATTATAGCTCTTACAACTTGTTTGCTTTTCCAAGCACCTCAGTGTATTGGCCTGAGTTTTTAAGAAAACTAATTGCAAGAAATTCAGGATTTACTGATTGGTAACATACAGTTTAGAGCCCATTGGTATGAATGAACAATTATGAATATTTTTCTATGTACATTACTCTGCATTTACCAACATTGGTATCATCATGTCATTTTATCTCCCAGTTACTCAGCATCAAAGCACTGTCTGCCAATGATGTCACCTAAATATTCTTTTGGGTCATTTATGCTAGTGGTAATCTTTGATAGTATTAATATTAACTACTTTTTAACTCATTACTTTCTATCTTTTAGTTATTAGTCCACAAGACCTTATAGACTTATGGACACAATATGGACACAAGGACTTAAGAACTTATGGACACAATATCTTTATGGAGAACTTTGTCAAAAACTTCCTGAAAAGTCCACTGTCAGATGACTGTTTCCCTTTTGATCATTAATTCTTTGAATAACTCAAAAAATATATTCACATTAGGAAAATTATGTCTTCTGCTTTACATTCTCAGCTATCCATAGACTTACCAAGTCTAATTTTTCTTGTAGTTTCTCCTATGTTCTCCAGTATGGAAATCTGGCTTTCTAGTCTGAAGTTCCACAGTTCAGTTTGAGAACCTTTCTATGAACTGTAACTTTATTTGTCCCTGCTTATGCTACCAAGGACATTTTAGATTTTAAGTGAATCACTTACTGCAGTGCATCTTTTTCATATTTTAGCTCCTTTGATACTCCTAGGTGAGTACCATCTGGTCCTTGCAATTTGCTACACCTCATGTTATTGATTTGTTCTTCATAAAAACGTAAGAATGATTGCACTACATCAGACCAAAGGTCTATCTACCTCAGTATCATTCTTGGCCAGCACCAGATGTCTGGGGAAGATTATGATGAAGCAAGGTGTTATGGTAGTTCCTCCAAATTCTCCCCTGGCCTTCAACCATTTGTGGTTCAGAGACTGCTGAAAGTTAAATTGTCTGTTTATTTTGAAGCACCTAATGATTTTTTCTTCTGCAAACCTTATACTAGTAGAAGAGAAGGCTGAACTGACTTTTCACATCTGCAAGACCCCGTGGCAAAGAGTATCATATAATTGTATACTCTTCACAACCAACCAGATGCTTTTGTTTTGTTTCACGATTTTACTTCTTGCAAGGAAACTTATTCCTTTTTCAACATGTTGATTAAGTTTACAGGCACTCATTAAGTTCATGGACTTTCATTTTATCCATCCTCAATTATCACTTTTCCAAGCTGAAGCATTGTAGCTTTTCAGTTGTTCCTTACATGGAATTCTTTCCATATCCTTATGTAACCTTACTGTCTGTTTCTGAACTTTGTGTTGGATTGGTTTTGTGGTCTGCAAGTAATCTCCAGGCTATGTGTAAGTAATGTATCTTTTTAAATGTTTTTTCTAATTTTCTTTGTTATATACTATTTAAAATTAAGTCCTACCTCATGTTACCCCTGCTTCTGCCAGTGTGTGATTACAGTCTATCAGCTACTACAGGGTAGGTTTTCAGTAGTAAAATTTTGAAAGGCACCCTAGCCAGTGCTGAAAGGCAAGCACTAGCTGTCTTCTCTTGGATTTGCTGACTATCTGCTCCAAGAGGTGCTCTCAGTATCTCTGAATGAAATATTGGAATGTCATCTTTGTTGTGTCTTAACCTAATATTTAGCCAGGCTGTCTCTGACTGAAGTCCGCTATCATTTTTGAAGGAGGTTGTTTTCTGCTGCAGCCTTTCTGGTTTACTTTTTTGTGTTCCCAGTCACTGTGACTATCATGAGTTGGAGATGAATAGGTAAATCAACATTACCCACATTCTATTTATTCAGCCATAGGGACTGAATACCACCAGTTGGTAGAGCTATCCTATGCCCTTTCTCATTTGACCCTATTTATACTACAGTGTTCCACAGTACAGCCAAATGTTTGCACAACTTGTATCTTGTTATTATGGCCTTATTACTCAGGATTAATAGCCACTCGTCACAATGCTGATTTATTGGCTCTGGAAGTTGTTGCTCTTGATTCTCTTGAGTTCATGGTTTCAGCATGCATTTGCTATCTTAGTATTTTTCAGATATGGGTTTTGGGGTATGGTTCTTGCTTCATTGTACTTTATTGGAGTGGCTTGTGATACGGATGGGCTCCAGAAGCAGGGTGGGGCAGAGATGGACGTGGACGTGGACTTGTATCTGACTGCCCAGCTGCTCTTCACCATCGAGGCCCTCATCTTCGCCTCCGTCGGGAGGTTTGTAATATGGCTCTTAAGGTGATGTCTTCACTTAAAAACAGGCATTCTAATAGAATGTTCTTGTTTTTGTGAATCATCCATACATTTGCTCCCAGTGAAGTGACTTCATGGGGCTTTGCTGAACTAGATTGAAGATTAGATTCACTGCAGCCAGGGTAAATATCATGTGAGGTGATTATTATACTTCTGGGAATAAATTTTTCTTCTGTCCTTCTTTATCTTTCTAGATGTATTTTCTTGCTCTCTTTGATTTGCCTGCTGTGAGGGTAGCAAATTGCACTGGTCAGGAACAGAATTCCCAAGAAATAGGCTATGCTGAGAAGGGTTACTTGCTCAGTCAGTGTCTCTCCTATTTTACTTACTGGAATTTTTTGGGAAAATGCACCTCAAAGAAGAAAGCAAGCTTTTCTGCATGTCTCTGGAAGTTACTGAGTTCCTCCAATTACTCATAACAGCCAATCTTTATTCTCTCTTCCTCCAGCAGAGGTTAGGATTTTGTTGACTATTCATTTGGTCAAGCTGAGAAATAAGGGGAAGAGAAAGTTCAGTCATCAGTCCAAACAAAGCTTAGGGATAGTCCATTCCAGTCTGGAAGAACTCTCATGGAAAATTATGCAACCCCAATGCCTGTAAACATAGATAAAAACACCCTATTTTTTTCAAAATGCTACTTTTGAATTAGTAAAATTCTTACTCAGCAACCATATGAAAACAAGACTTTCAACTTGCATCATATCCCTTTTGAATGATCAAAAAATGAATGGAAAAAAATATTGAGGACAGATAAATTAACAGAGCAAGCAGTGCATGAAATCTGGAGCGAAAAATCTAACTTAATTTAGAAAAAGAAAGAAGTAAGAGATATACTGACTAGTGAATTGTGTAATGAAGATGGATTATTTGGTACTCCTAATTTAGTCTCATAGTGTGAGAACAAGAAGACACTCAATTACTCTGAGTGTTAGCAAATTCAAAAGTGACCAAAGGAAATAATTCTTTATGCTGTGAATAGTAAATTTTTGGAACCTAAATGCTCTAACATTCAGCTACTTAGGCAATTTAAATTGATTTGACCTGGGTCTTACTGAATGAGATTAAGCATAGCTTTGGTTGCTGTTTTGAAATAGGGGAGCATAGTGAAATACCATGATAGTATCTTTTGGTACATTTGAGTGGTTTTGCAATTTGATTTCAAGAGCATGTTCTGTCTAATGTTCTGTCTAACATTATATAATGTTTTAATGTTTTTATAAGGACTGAAGTGTTGGACTTTTGCAAAAAGTTCTGTCAGTTTTTGGTGTTATATAGTCTCTGAAAAAGCAGTTATGGTATGCTGCTTAAGCCCTCAGCTACAGTGGTAGATTCATTCTCTTGTGCTAGCCAGAGAGTTGGAGCCAGGATGTCACTCTTCTTGTGAGAACTGCAATACAGTCCCTTGGGCAACTGAGCTAACTACTATAACTAATTCTTAGCTAAACATCATCACTTTTTTAAGGCACACAGAATTAATTCTAGAATCATAAAATCATAGAATACCAGGTTGAAAGGACCTCAAGGATCATCTGTTCCAACCTCTCCTGATAAAGCATGACCTAGACTAGATGTCCCAGCACCCTGTCCAGCCAAATCTTAAAAGTGTCCTATCGTGGGGGATCCACCATTTCCCTGGGGAGATTATTCCAGTGGCTGATTGGAATGGCTGTTCTCATTCTGTAAAAATTTTCTTTTGTATCTAATAAGAATCTCCCCAGGAATAACTTGTGCCTATCACCGCTTGTCTTTTCCAAGTGACACTTTCGAAAAAGGGAGCCTTCATGTTCTTTGTAGCCACCCTTTAAACACTGAAACGTGGTGATAATGTCTCTTCTGAGCCTTCTTTTCTCAAGGCTGAGCAAACCCAGTTCTCTCAGCCTTTCCTCACATGATAGGCTTCATATTCCTTTGATCATCTTTATGGCCCTTCTCTGGACCCTCTCCAGCTTGTCCACATAATTTTTGTATAGCAGGGACCAAAACTGAACACAGTATTTCAAGGTTTCGTCTGACAATCACCAAGTGGAGTGTGATAATGACTTCTTTATCTCTGTTGGTGATGCCTTTGTTCATGTTACCTAACACGCTGTTGGCTTTCTTTGCCACAGCTGCATACTCATACTGAGCTGCTTGTCCACCAGGACCCCCAGGTCCTTTTCCACAGAGCTGGTCCCCAGCCAAGTAGATCCCAGCCTGTGCTGCACTCTTGGATTCTGTTTTTCCTGGTGCAAGACCTTACATTGTCCTTGTTAAACTTCATAAGGTTCTTGTTACCCCACTCTTATAGCCTATCCGGGACATCCTGCAGGTTGGCTCTCACTTCTGAAGTGTCCACTTCCCACTCAGTTTGATATTATTGGCAAGTTACTTCTCTATGCGCGCTTTTTTTGCATCTACTACACCCTTCTGAGGACAGTGACAAAGGTGGTACTGGATGTAGACATGCCAGATGTGGCCTTTGCCACAGAAATGGGCTTAACAATCCTATAACTTCTGCAGTTGTAACTGCTGGTTCAAAGCACATCCTAATTCATCACTCACAAGAAGTCAGCAGACTAGGAGGACAAGCCCATCAATTATCCTACTCAGACTCTAAAATAGCTCACACAGGTCTTGCCATTTGCTGACTTGAGAAACCCCTGTGCCTTCTTTTGTTTCCAGTGCTGACAGTTTGGATCTCTTACAATGAAGGTGCAGACAAGTCTTTCTAATATAGACTCACTCTTTGCCATACATGAACATTATCCCTGTGTCTCTCACCACGCAGGATTTCAGAGAATGCTACTATACATGTCAGGGACTTTAGTTCCCTAATATCTGAAGGGAGGCTAAAGGGATGCTGGGGAGGGACTCTTCATTAGGGACTGTAGTGATAGGACAAGGAGTCACGGGTTTAAACTTAAGCAGGGGAAGTTTAGGTTGGATATAAGGAAGAAATTCTTTACTGTTGGGGTGGTGAGGCACTGGAATGGCTTGCCCAGAGTTGTGAATGTTCCATCCCTGGTGGAGTTCAAGGCCAGGTTGGACAGAGCCCTTGGATGACATGGTTTAGTGTGAGGTGTCCCTGCCCATGTCAGGGGGGATTGGAACTGGATGATCTTAAGGTCCTTTCCAACCCTAACTATTCTATGATTCTATGATTCTACCTAGCAGCTGAAACTTAGCTTTCAGTTTCCCCCCTACATTTCCTTCCTGCGATTGGACCAACAAGAACCAAGCTTCTCCCTTGCATCCTTATGCAGGTTAAATATTTTAATCCACTTGATTTAAAATTAAATGGCCTTCAATTCAGAAGATTCTGTTTGGTTTTGAGAAAGCTCATGACAAAGACACTATTACAGTCATGCGCTTGTACATGAACATGATGGGAGGGGTTCTGTGGTGGATGGTAGTAGGTTTTGATGAAGGAATATGCTGGGTGAAGTTGCCTGCAGAATGTGGTTGGCTGAAGGGGAACTAAGAATATAAATACTTAATAAACATTTCATATGCACTACATTCTTCCTTGTTCTCTGAGGAAATGATGTTTAAATGGCCTGCAATCTTAATGACAGAAGTGGTGGGAACAGATCTTCAGCTCATCTGTGGAAGCAGACTCAAAAGCCTTATGGTATTCCCATAGGCCTTTGCATAGGATGATTTAATGTTCTGCCTCATAGGATTTATCCAACTCTGATTCCATGGTCATAGCAATTTTCTAAGGAATTTCTTTAGCACCTCTCTTTAACTTGCAGAATCATAGATCTCTCCATTAGCATCACTGGACAATGTTTTGCTTTGCTTGCCCTTTCTGCTACCTGCCCCTTTGCGCTGCTGGGGCCACCACTCAGGTTGTTTTTACAAATTAATATTTTTTTCCTGAGCTACACACTTTTGCATGCATTGACATAATTAACATACACAAATCATAATTAGCATGTTGCAGTGACCTCTTGGGCAGATATTTTCTCAGCTTTGAACAAACCGGAAATATGCAAAACTGTTTTTGCAGATTCTGCCACACATTGGATGCTGACACTGCTGTGTGCACCCTGAGGTGCCCAGAACTGTCAGGGCCCTGTGCTCAGGATATTAATTGGTAGGCAATAGCATAACAGCCAATCAAACAGCTTAAGTAACAAAGGCAGCATTGTATGTTTACTCTGATTATCTTACTTTTGCCTAATGAAGCTGCTTTAAGGTTTCTCTCCTGGCAAGCATCCAAAATGCTTTTATCTGCCTGCATGCAGTGGGCTGTCAAGCCAAGAAAAAAAGCCTCCTTTGTGTGCATGGTCTGTGTTTTTTTTAGAGGAGTTGCTGCAGAAAGAAGAGTGGATATCTTTGTGGGTGCCTTGACTCTTATTTGTTGAAGAAGGCCTGAGGGTGTCTGTTCCATAAGTGTTCTGATTTTTTTAACTTTGATCCCAATGAATGGAATGTGTGTTGAGAGTGTACCAGGCATACAGTTTCATTGCCATGTGGCTCCTCAATTTTGGTTAATTTCTGTGTCACTAGTGATATCACTGGACCCACTGGTTATTTGCTTGTGCACCTTAGATTTGCATCTGCTTGATGTCTTCCCTTTCCCACATCCTTCTCAAAAATAATAGGGAACTTTTAACTGAATTCTTACAAAGAAATTTCTGAAGGGAGAAAGGAAAACAAAGAATCAAGAAATTAACCTGAGATAGACTTCAAATTATACATTGATATAATTCCTGGTATAATATACAACATAGGGATACAATTCTGTAAGAAAAGAACTGGAGAGAAGGTATAAACACCTTAAGAGCAATCACAGGTCTATGTTCTCAGGATAAAGAGTTTAATGTACTTATTCCTCAACTTCAAATCCCAATTAAATCCTGCTTTTGATTCAAAGCAATTTTTTTTTTTGATTCTTCAGTGATTTAAAACACTTTAAACAAAACTAAGTTTGCAAGGGTTTTTATATTACAAATGCAAAGTTTATATATTGGGATTTTTTTCATATTATTTTATAACCGAAAAGATATGTTTACACTCTTGTTTGCACATGATCTTACTTTTCTTTTATGAACTTCCTTACATAGTCCAGTGTAGTATTTATAGGTCATACAAATGAATTTGTGCTGCAATGAGTCCATTCTGGCTTCAACCAGTTATGTCATTTTCATCATTGTATATCAGAGTAGTTCAGTAGAGTCCAGACTGGATTTGAAAAAATATTTTATTTTCACTGTGTCTTTTCTTATGTGTATATAAAAATTTGTAAAACAGGGCTGCCTGGGTTCATAGTTTCTGTAGAAATCCCAGTAGGAGAAAAAGAAAAACTGATTATACATGTTTATTAAGTGAAACCTTTGCTATAAAGGCATCCTCATAGTGTAGTATCTGGGGTTTAACTTGTTCACCATTGTTTCTAATTCATAAACAAGTGTGCTTTTCTCCTAGGTGATAAGTACACACCTGAATCACATGAGACTATTCAAAATTTCAACAATGGCCTTTTCTTCTTGCTTGTTCCAACAGTTCCATGTCCTTTTTGTGTTAAGGACACCAGAACTGCACACAATACTCCAAGTGAGGTCTCACAAGGGCAGAGTAGAGGGGCAGGATCACCTCGCTCAACCTGCTGGTCACGCTCCTTTTGATGCAGCCCAGGATATGGTTGGCTTTCTGGGCTGCAAGTGCACACTGCAGGCTCATGTTCATTTTCACATCGACCATCACCCCCAAGTCCTTCTCCACAGGACTGCTCGGAATCTCTTCTCTGCCCAACCTGTAGCTGTGCCTGGGATTGCTCTGACCCAGGTATAGGACCTTGCCCTTGGCATGGTTAAACTTCATCAGGTTGGCATCAGCCCACCTCACAGGCATGTCAAGGTGCCTCTGAATGACATTCCTTCCTTCCACTGTATCAACTGAACCACACAGATTGGTGTCATAGGTAAACTTGCTGAGGGCACACTCAATCTCACTGTCCATGTCACCAAAAAGATGTTGAACAAGACCAGTCCAAACACTGATCCCTGAGGGACACCACTCATTACTGGTCTCCAGGTGGACATTGAGCCATTGAGCACAACTCTTTGTGTCCAGCCAGTTCTTTATCCACCGAGTGGTCCACTTACCAAATTGATGTCTCTCCAACTTAGAGACAAGGATCAGATCCTTGACAGACAAGACAGTCAGATCCTTGGAGCAACGTGCTAAAGGCCTTGGCACTTAAGACCTTAAAAGAAAGGCACTAACCTGGAAAAAAGATCTTTAAGAGAACACAGATCAGATTGGTGAAAGGTGGTAATGACCTGTTCTTTGTTCTTCCATATCCATGATGGTTCTGGTATTTTTTACAGTCAACCTGAATTCACAGACTTTTGTGAGTGATTTGGGAAGCACCCAGGGACAGACTAAGTGAAGTATAATTCATGCTCCATGGAAACTAGCATTGGGAGCAGCATGGTGCTACATCATGTCTCTGTCAGTCACCTCAGAAAAGCAACTACTTATGTCTCCAGCAGCAGAGGAAAGTAAGATGCATCAGGGAACTTGGAGGAGAAAGAGAATATAATGGTTGCAACTGTTCTTATGCTGAAGTCGTCATTTACCTCTGTTAATACAGCGAGGTGATCACGTTGTCTGAGCTAAAAAGGAAGAAAGAGAGGTTCTAGCTGGTGCACTGGAAAGCAAGTTCCATCCAGCTAGCACTTTCCCTTTGGAGAGCCCTAATCAATATCAGATCAGCCCTGTAGAGAATCCTTCACCATATTCTTAACTTACAAACTCACATTTTTTTCTGCATGTAGTAATTTTGAATTCATTTCCATTCTGCTGTCATGTATTTCTAGTCTAAGTTCTTAAGAATTTTTTATGTGTCTGTTTTGGTAGTACTCACTGCTACTGCTACTAATTAATATAATAATATTATTATTTTATTGTTATACCAGAGGGATGAAGCTTCTATTACATCTAACAGAAATACAAGGTATTTTTTTTATTAATATGAGGAACAGTTTTCATTTTTACTTCAATAATTTTTTACCTAGCCTTCCAAAAGTTACAAATTTTATGAGCTGTGGTAACACACAGTGTCAGATCACTTTGCTGATCAGTTTTGTAAAACAGATAATGAGTACTCTTCCTTTGCTTATTCAGTGTAAAGCAACTGTAGTTACCTTGTGGTTTTAAGAATGTTCAGCCACCATAAACAACATATTTTAGTTTTTGAAAGACTTACCTTATATGTCAATTTGTGCTTAGTGTGTGCCTATTCCAAGATACCAAAGGAGCTGAAGTAGGTTTGTAATGGATGTCATTGTTTGCTTTAGGTAAAACAAATACATTTTTTTGATCCTGTGTGTATGAACAGAAAATAGTGTGTGACAAATCCATAGATAAAAGACATATGCAGCTGTTTCTTAGTATCTCAAGCATGGTGCAGTGCAAATAACTAATCAATTTTCTTTTAGGTCAGTAACAAGTCATGTATTAATGAGTAAAACCTGTTTCACAGTTACGTGCCATATGAAAATCTATCCTCTGGAAACAATGTGGTTGCTGGACAACACGCAATCTTTCTGTAGCAGTCAGTGTTCTGTTTCCAGTATCATGTTAAGCTATTGATAACCAGCCCAAACACTCAAGTATCTTAGGTCATTAAAATCAACAAAATCTTTTACAGAAACTCTGTCACTTTATCAATTATAATCCAGAATTCAGAAGACTTCTTTGTACATTTTTTGCAATGATAAAAAACGAAAAGAACAACAGAAAAGCAAAAGCAAGTTCTCCAAATTATGAGAATATATTTTATTTCTATTTCTGCATATCTGCAACTGAGAGGTAACTGTTAAATGCTGCAGCAGAATGAAACATTCTCTGCAGTGAAACTGAGATTACTGCTCATGATAGTCAAAATCTACTTAGAGAAACTTCTGTTCTGTCTACAGCAGCAAGTCATGTGGACTAGTAGAAGCAAGATCTGTAGTATGAAACACTTGTGTTCATGCCCACACAAAACACATTTTAATGGAGGAATAAGCTTTATCCTGTCCTATAGTGCAGCCCATTTGCAGCTGGCATGTGTTGCATATACTCCTGCATGTTTAATTTCATCCGGAAGGATTTCATGTGTTCTATGGCAGCTCCATTACGCAAATCAAAAATGCTCTCTGGATAAAAATTAAAAGACAAATGTAGGCACATGTTTTGTGCCTCAAAAACCATAATTGAGCCATAATCTAAAAGAAATAACATCGAAAAGGCAACAATATGACCAAAGAAATAGCAGGTCTAAAGAAAATGTATACCTGTTTTTCTAAAGAAAAACCATACCTGTTACAGATATCTGTGCACAAAACCAATGGAAGAAAATTGATGCTGAAACTTGATCAGAAGGTAAAAGTTGCAGAAAAAAAGAAAAAAATAGACATCTGTTGATACTAGAGCTAAGGGAAATTAGTATCTTCTTTAGAATATTAAGGAACAAATGGAATTATAAAGCTGGGTAGTTTCTAGATGAAGAAGGTCTTTCAACTGAAATACTGAAATAGCACAAATATTCACCAAAGAAATCTGTGTAGAGGCAAAAGGCAACGTGGATATGGCATGCCTCATTCCAAAAAAGTCTAAGGAAAATACAAAAAAGTGAGCCTATAGACAAGCTTGTACAAGTAGAAGGACTGGAGGATTTGAGAAAAGACAAAGTGTGCAGAACCATCTGCTGCTAAAACAGCCAATATACAAAGTGAAATTCTCATGAGTCACATTGGACAAGAGCTCCTTTTCTTCTTCCCACATACTTTTTATTGCAGTTACATGTGTAGCAGCATGATATATGAGGGAAAGAATAATAAAAGAAGCAGGGAGCTAAGCAACTCTGCACAGATGTTTTCTCACTGCCTCTCCCCCTGATTTCTCCTACAAGTTCTGCTTGGATATTAGAATATCTACAAATTGATTGGTGAGAATCTGTGCCATCTAATGAAGAAAACTGGCTCACCAAAGAAAGACCTTATTTCTTGTAATTTGAATGGGAAATTCCCTCATAGCAGAATATTTGTTACCATGTAAACATAATGCAATAAATAACACAGTTAACGTAGTCCACTTTGTATTTCTTGGGCAATGTGTTTACTGTGATTCACTTGAACACATATAAATCTGTACTAATAGCTTTTTACTAGGTGATATGCTTGACTCAGTAGGTGTTAGCTTAGATTTAGTAGATTAAATATCTGATTCAGCAGGTAATTCACATGTTTCAACAGGTTGTATAGCTGACTCAACCTGTGAAGTATCTGGCAGTGTTTATTTTTTCCAAACGTTGGTTTATCCATTTTAAGATGAACTTTGCCCAGTTCTCCTTATGGCACATTACCTTAAGTGCAAGTTAAACATTTTACTGGTAATGTATATTATAGTGTTCATTTAAATATATTTATACAGCGCTTCTGAATTTTAAGCAGAAGAACACTCCCTTTTGGAAAGTTAAATTTCTAAACATTATCCTTCTATTAATATTAGGTTTTGCTCAGTTATCATCCTGAAATCTCAGAAACAAAAAAAATGGGGTTTGTTTGGGTTTTTTTTTTTTTTTTCTTTTTTTTTTTTATGGATAAAGTGCTGATGGTAGTGGTGAACAAAAGACTTCACGCCAGTGAAGTCAAACAGCGCTGGTGTGAACCTGACGGAGTTGTTTTCTCTTTCCTGCCAATCCAAGAGACATGGCTGCAGCTCCGCACCGGCTGCCCCTTGCTCCCCTCAGGCCCGGGTCCCAAACTCCTCACGGGCGGCACAGCCGGCCATAGCAACCCGTCAGTCCCAGCCCCTCTCCTCGGGCACAGTTCTGAGTGGGAGACGGTGCGTAAAAAGCACACAGTTATGCTCTGCGAGGAGGAGCAGACGCAGCGGTACCAGGTCGGTTGGGGCGGGGAGAAGAGTGGATTACTTTGCGGCCTATTAAAGCCAGAAGCGACTTTAGCTGCAAAGAGGGCGGGAGCGTGCCTATGCGCGGACGCGTCTGCTCGGGTGTGCGAGGAGTATGCGCTCGGAGTATGCGCTCGGAGTATGCGCTCGGAGTATGCGCTCGGAGTATGCGCGCATTACCGCTCCCCGTCCGCCGGCGACGGCCAGCTCTGAGCCGAGCCGAACGGTTCCGAGCGGAGCCGAGCGGTTCCAATCGGGGCCGAGCGGCTGGGCGCTGGCCGGCTTTAGGCAGGCTCACAGCGCCCTCTGTGGGCTACGGGAGGCGCCATCCCCAGGCCGGGGGCTCTGCTCAGCCGGGGAGGGGGATACCTTTGAGTGAGGGGCTGCCCGACTTTAGGTCAGGCAGAAATCCAGCAGCATCCTCCGGAGAGTGCTTCCAGGTTTGACTACCCTCTAGAGAGTGATAATTCCCGGTAGCTATCTGGCTGGCAGTTTTCTGCCTTTGGAAGCCTCAGCATCTCTAGATCAGGCTCTGCTGCAAAACATTGTAATAAATAAAAAAAAAAAAAGATGATGATGATGATGATGATGATGATGATGATGATGATAATAATAATAATAATAATAATAATAATAATAATAATAATAATAATAATAATACGCTTGCTTGAATTCCTCACCCTCCTTCCCCCCAGCAGTACCAGCAGTTATGACGCTTTCCCCTCTCCTGCCAGCAAGCGGAGGTTACGGCGGGAGTGAGCGAAGCCCAGCTCTCTCTACCACCGTCCCCCCCGCTACCGGTAACGTGATGGGATTCCCGGCTCCCTCGCGGCAGGCGAAGCCGCGGGTCGCCCCGAGGAGCGCCCGGGACAGCGGCTGAAGTACTTGGAGGGTGCTTGCGCCACTTCTAAACCTTCTGGGCAGGAGAGCAAAGTGTCTCCCCCTCAGAAGAGGCAAAGCCAAAAGGCAGCGAGGCCACTTGAGAAGTGAGGGCAGACCGCATGTAGGTGCGCGCCGGGCTCCCAGCAGCCCCGAGGTCTGTCACTTCTCTCCGAAGTGAACATTTCTCCCTGAGGAGGTTTCAGCTGGAGCGGGCATTGGGCTGTGGCACGGAGCCGGTGGCCCGGCGGGATGCGCCCCCCGCACAGGTTTTGAGAAGGAGAGGGAGGCTTCCACATTTCCTCTGGTTCTCTCGTCACGTGAGCAGCGCTAGGAATGAACACTTGCGTCACCCTGGCAGGAAAAATAATTTGTAGTTTTTCTGTCATATTTTCCATTTTTATCGAGATCCGCCCCGGCAGATGTATACCAGCAAATACCAGAGCCTTTTGGAGAGTAATAAAGGGAAAGCTTAAGCTAAGCGATTTGCCTTAATTGGGAATGCTTCGAGCTGATAAGAGTAATTGGAAAGTCCTACTTTTCTACTTTATTTATTTCTTTTTTTAAAGTGATGACAGTACCCGAACCTGATAAATAAAGTCGATAGGGAAATTGCATTGAATCAGATGGGAGTTACATTGAGCAATACTTCTTCTAGAGCAAAAACCGACCGGCCAAGATACATTTTCATGCTATTTAAGAGGGCGACAGAAAACATTTTTCATACATGTTTGCATAATCCTCCATCCTCCCTCAGTAAAAAGTGCCTCCCTGTCTTGCTTCTGTTATTATTTACTTAGCATTAACAGAGGAATGGCAGAAATCTCTGAAGAAAGAACACTGGAAAGTTGATATAATCTCGAGTTCAAGCAAACTTTGAAATTAGCAGTTGCCAGAATGCACTGAAAGCTTCACGGGGATTTGGCTTTGTCACAGAGACGTAGTTATGAAACGTGCTCATTGGTATGCAGGCCTCATTTTTTATTCTTTTTCTATTTTATCCTGAAAAAATAAGTCTATTTTTACCAAGGGAAAGAGAAAAAAGTACCCCCGGAGAAAGTGAACAAGAAATTAGTAGGGGGTGCGTGTGCTTGAAGAGGCTCGCTCCTATGACTGCTGCTGCTGCCGGCTCCTATCATCCCTTCTTGTTGCTCTAGCTGGGTATCTGTCACACCAGCTTCTCCACCCTGGAACCATCAGGAGCTGGGCTGGGGAGGGGGGAATCTGCCTGCTGGGCCCCACCGGGAGCCCTGCTCCAGCCCCAACCCTCACCGTGGGGCTCTTTGCCTCTCCCGGAAGCTTCTTTCGTTGTATGAACATTTTTTCCTCTTCATCCCCTCTTCCTCCCCCCCCCCCCTTTTCTTTTTTATTCTTTTTTTTCCTCTCCCTTTTTTTTTTTTTCATGGGCACCGATCAATTATTCACAAGCACATTTATCTCCCCTGCAATATGGAGAATTCATATTCATATCTCTGTTTTAGTGGCCTGACACTGATTAATGTAATACGCACCGTGGCTCTGAGCGCAGCCCCGCACGATGAATCATGCGCTATAAAGTTTCAATCGTCCTTGTAGATGAGACCATTACAAAGAGTGTGCAGTGGCGGGGGCAGGGAGACTGGGGATGGCAGGAGAGGTGGCTTTTCGATATTGTTGGGTTATTTTTATTATTTCTTTTGTATTTTTACATTTTTTCATTCCCAAATGCCCTTAAAAGGTGAGGTGTAAGAAGTGGTGGGGGCTGGCAGAAGCATGGCTGGCAGAGGCAGGCTGTCATGTCAGCACACAAGCAACGCAGGGGAAGGGCTGATGAGTAATAAGTGCTCTACAGAAGGGATCCTCAAAACAAGGGCTGTGGCACATGTCCTCCTTCATCCCATCTCATTTTAGGAATGAGGCCCCTGACATCTTGGTGACCCATATTTGGCGCTACCCACCTCCCTGCAGGACTGCTGATGGATGGAGGGAGCTTCAGGAGCCCACGTGTCACCCACAAGCTCCAAAACCCAGCTGCCTGTCATAGGTCAGGCGTCTGTGGCCTCAACTGGCTGGGGGCAAGACTTTGTTGGCCTGCAGGAAGCAAGAGGCAGATATGGAGCCATCTGGGAAAGGACATGGAGGTGGCAGGCAGGGCTTGTGCCCACCACTAGATCCATGGGGGCTGTGGTGAGGAGGGACATGGGGCCTGATTCCAGGCTTCAAGCTGCCAAGTTTTATGTTGAAGCAATAAATCGTACCTGGGACTTAACAAATCAAGTAAAACACTGGAACATGTAATAAACATGGTCTGCATGGCGTGTTTTCCAGGGAAAAGTTACAGAAACGGCTCCTGGCGTGGTTGGTGTTCCCCATTGTGCAGTGCCCCATGCAGCGTCGTTCATAGCTTGCCTGTAAAACCAGCCATGTGGACAGGAATCGCTGCAAAGTACCAGGAGACTGAAACCCCCATAGAAATAGGTATTCAAAATTTAAGACTTCGAAAATATGAGCTCTTAAAACAAAACAATGTACTTCTGTGAGGAATTAATTTACTTGAGTCCTGTCACCATTATTAATATTAGTTTTGGCTTTCCTTGTGCATGTAAAGAGAATATATGCATGGGTGTTTGTTAAAAATAGTGGAAAAAAGAATGTATTTTTTATCTGTTTTTACTTACTTTAATTAGCATTACAGACATACTTCACGTCTGATAGCCAAACTTGTTTCCCAGCATGTTCCTTGGGAGTCAAGCTAATGCAAATATGCAAACACGGGGCACACACCAAGTCCTGGTAGTCCCTCTCCTGAGAGAACAGAAAACGCCAGCGTTAACTCAGAGTTAAAGGCGAGTTTAAAAAGTAACATTTATTTTTATTCCAGATTTATGGCTGACCCGTAGATAATTAAAAGTTTTATTTTGAGCTGTTGGCCCCACACAATACATTGTCTTTTGTTGCTGCACAAGTAGCGCTTTCCCTGTGCTGCCTACAGTTCAAAAACAATGAAGCAATCCATTTATTTTGTTGGTCAATTGTAGCACAAAGTGAGGTGGTCAGTGTGGAAAGTTTATCACTGTCTTGTCCCTTTGGAGGAGGCAGAGCATTCACACACCCTCTGCCCCAGTACACAAATGTCAGTCTTTTTGCAGGCTGCTGTTTTCCTTTTGAAGATGCCGATTGTGTCTCTGATCCACTAATCCATTTATCCAGTTTCATGAGTGCATTGGCTGAATACACTCACAATAGCCTTGCCCAGCTGGAAACAAGAAGTCAGTGAGTGCAGTCGGCACACCCACCAATGCCTGACACCACTCTCAGACGAGGCTTGAGTGCTTGTCTCAGAAAAAAGCCCCCATCCCAACCCAAAACAACCCCCTTGGAGCCCCCAACCTGCTGCAATGTGCCCAGTGCTGTGATCCTAACCTCCCTGAGAACAGAAGTATTTTTAGCACGATCTACAGAGTGCTACAGGGCGGCATTATTATCATGGTACTAGGCTGTGTCAATGAGTGTTGAAAAAAAATGCTTCCAGGACTCTGCAAACAAATGCACATTAAAGAAATTGGTCAGTTGCTGTGAAGGGGGAGAGGGTTATAGGGGAGGCAGCGGGTACGGGCTTCCATTTGTGTTTGGTGCCGTGCCGCTCCTTGCCAGCTTTTTATTACGTTTTAAATGTATGTTTAATTACCAGTGTTATTGGTAATAACAGAATGTTTGAAAATATTAAATACATTTGTGAGCTTGTGTGAAAAAGAAGTTAAAAGGTGTTCAGTGCACAGAATGTTAAAAAGATCTCACAATGAAGTGATTAACATTTTTATGAATAAAATTAATCACGCATTAACTCTGCAGCTCAATACATCTGAATGCCAAATGTTGCACAGCAGCCCTTTCCCCTAAACCCAAGAATTTGGATGCAGTATTGACCCACATCAAACACTTGCCTATTAGTAATGGCAGTGTAGTTATGAGAAGATATTTTAATAATGTAGTTTATGTTTGAGGCAAGCAAATAAAAGGGAAAAAATAAATTGGGGGTGTTTTGTCAGAATTTGTGAGGACTGGCAGGCGCATAAAATACATTCGGAAGCAGTCAATAGGGGCAACTGTTTAGAGAAAAAAGAAGTTTATGTGGCACTCACAGAGGCAAACAGCAAAGTCACAGCAGTAAACAGATTCCAGTAGATTGCGCTTAGCTCTCCTTGGCTCTCATTAGAGCACTCATTGTTCTGGGCAAAGCTTATTAGGTTTTAAGATGGGAGCTTACTAGTATTAAAATATCCACAGTGTCAGTTAATAAAATGTGATCTTGCTTTCTTTCTCTCTCTCTCCCTCTCTTCCTCTGTGTGTGTATGTGCGCGCGCGTGCGTGTGTGTGTTTTCTAATCTCTTGCCACTGTGGTTTTGGGATTATTCCAGCAGGCTGTACAAAGGGAAGCAAAGGCATCTGAAGTGTCACTCTACAGCTGTGGCAAAGTAACAGAATTTCCATTTTGTTGATGCTCCCAGCACATGTGTGCAGCAGAAGGTGATATCAAAGGAGCCGTTCTTCCTCAGTTCTGCACATTATTTTTCACTGCTGTGGCGAATCTCTCTGAGCTCCGTGAACCAATAAAACAACGGTCCCTGTTTGAGTTGATATATTAATATTTACTGAGGATTTGCAAGGTCGAGGCTAAATGTCAGCAGATTGCTGGGGCAATACTGTGGGGAATAATTAAACAAATCTCACAGCAGTTCAGCCTTCTAACATCTTTATTAATCTTTCTCTTTTTTTTTTCCCCCCTTTCTGAAACAGTACACTGAAATATTGCCTTTTCAACCATAGTGAAGATCTGGGAGAAGTTTAATAATAAAATCCTGGATTGGAAGTATTTGTTTTTGACAGTTTCTTGGCCCACTTGCCTGCAGATGTTAGTTAGTCATGAAGGCTGTGATGTGTGAATTATCACCAAGCTGTTGGGATTCCCACCTGCTTCTCCATCAAATTCATCTTGACCAGTCTGCCAAGCACAATAACATTGCTGCTATAAACAGAGATCCAAATTGGCTTCATTAAATATTGGGTCCACTTCTCTAAGGGAAGAAACCGGAGGACCCCAATTCAGTATGCATGTCTCCCTTAACGTGATTATAGCATGCATTTTAGTACAAGTTAGACAATTCTCTTTAATAAGCTTCATAATTAGTGTTGGGATGCCTCATTACAAGTCATTGCCTGTAGCAGTCCTAGGCCAAACAGCCCTTCTCAATCTGATTTACTTTATTTATTTTTTTTTTTTTTATCAGGCAGCAGGAGCTGTCTAGAGCTTTTTGTTTGTATAACGGGGACTTGCATTAAGCCCCCAGTGTAAAAATACCACAAGGAAATTAATTGCTTCTGTGCAGATTCACCACAGATGTGTCCTGTTATGGGGAATGGTATATTTCTGACATTGCTATACTGCAGTGTGCTGGAAAAGAAAAAAGTCTGGAAAAGCTACAAATGCAAACGTATTAGCATCCATATAGATTCCTTATGTTGTAACTGAAAACAAGGAGACTTTTAAAGTGCTTAGGAGCCTTCAAGCCTTTTTTGAAATAAAGTGGATGTTTTTTCTCTCTCTCTTTTTTCTTTTTTTTTTTTAATACTCAAAACTCGCTAATAAAATACACATGGCCACGTATTCTGTTTGGTACTGGCTGATAAATGTGCTACTTAAAATAACACACATGAGGAGTGTGGTGACTCCACGCAATAAGGCTGACACACAAAGCCGCCCTCAAGGTCAGTGGTTTGTTATCTATCACTGTTGGTCAGGTTGTGAATCACAGCTGCAAGTTTCAGCAAGTTAAGGGGAGGAGGAGCATTTAGAGTGCTTGCCCTGTGGAAAAGAAAAGCTGAGCTGGTGGTTTGTTAGCTGCCTCTGAACATCACCCCGCAGCTTCTGGGTAATGCCCATTCCCCTGTCACTAAAGCAAAGCTGGAAAGTGCCTTGATCCAGATACGAGCTCTTTGATTTACTTGTTAGAATTCAGGTGGAAAGGTTTAGGGTTAGCAAGTCCACCACTACAGAGTCTTGTTTCACTGCCCTCTCGTTATTTGTATTGATTTCTTTCATCTCAATCCTTGTAAACTTCAGTTTTAACTTTGGGCTGATCACTCTGATACAGTGGCATTTGCCTAGTACCATCACTACTGAAAATCACATATTAACAATTCACCTCACAACAATTACAGGAATGAAGACGCATTTAGAATAATGTGGGAACTGTGGCATTAGAAGTAACTATTTGCACTCTTAATGTGTGATTGTGAAGGGGACACCTCCATCTATTAATTCTAGGTGCTGCAAAATGAAAGAAAAAAGAAAAAACAAAACAAGAGGAACATCAGCAAAACAACAACCATCTCCTTTACTCAAATTCAGGATGTTGCTGGTCTGATAACAATACAGTGGCAGAAGTAATAAAACAGTTCTAGTAATGAACCTCCGAGGTTAGATTTTCTAAGCATATGCAACATGAAAAATTCACGGGCAAGTGAAATTTCTATATTCAGGCCCACTGAATTTGCATACAGGAAACACTTAAAATGTATCTGATAAGCTTGATTTCAAAAAAACCCATACTTTAACTGCAAGCAACAGTGAGAACATGTAAGTTGCATAAACAGATCAGATCAGTGTTCTCTTTCACCACACTGCTCTTCATAGGATCTGTTACCAGCAGTTTTGCAGCAAAGGGTGAGATAAAGTGCATAGACATTACACAAAGGCTTGTTTTTCTCTCTCTTTTTAATTCTTATCCATTAGCTTTGGTTCTACTATGGTAGTAACACTTTGCTCGAATATACACATTTTACCTTTTTTTGCAGGCTACCGAAGAGCAAACAGCTCTGATTCACAGTCGCAGGGGAAGTGGCTATTATTTTTCTGTGCCTTGCAAAGAGCAGTACCTGGAATCCTCTTAAAAATGGCTCTGTATAACATAGCAGAAAGCACCTGTCCTAGAACAGGTGAATTATACTAGATGAGATCTACACAGAATATCACAAAGGAACACTGCCTCTCTGATACTGAGGGAAGACAGGGATAGAGAAGTGGTCCGTCCCATT
>JAOEHY010035563.1:0-16042 GCA_025447955.1 Psilopsiagon aurifrons
CCCATTCCAGTGCCTCACCACCCTTACAGGAAAGAATTTCTTCCTCATATCCAATCTAAACTTCCCCTGTTTATGTTTGAACCCCTTAACCCTTGTCCTGTCACTGCAGTCCCTAATGAAGGGTCCCTCCCCAGCATCCCTATAGGCCCCCTTCAGATACTGAAGGCTGCTCTGAGGTCTCCATGCAGCCTTCTCTTCTCCAGGCTGAACAGCCCCAACTTTCTCATCCTATCATCATACGGGAGGTGCTCCAGTCCCATGATCATCCTCATGGCCCTCCTCTCAACTTGTTCCAACAGTTCTATGTCCCTTTTCTGTTGAGGACACCAGACTGCACACAATACTCCAAGTGAGGTCTCATGAGAGCAGAGTAGACGCGCAGGTTTGCTTCTCAGGCTGGAAACTGAACTGGAGCAACTGGATGTTCTTCCCACGCCTGAGGCTGCTGTGTAGGGACTCCAGGCACTGCACTTGCACACACACTCCCCAGTGGCCATTACTCTGATTTGCTCATTTACATTTTTGGATGCATTTTCTTCCCAGAAGTGCTAAGCACAAGGTGTTTCCATCATCTGCAGGCTTACTGCTAACCACTGCTGCAGAACAGGGCTTGGAAACCAAAGCTGACAACCGTGAAGTTGATTATTCGGAGTTACTGGTCAATTTGGAGACTCGAGGCTGCAATGCTTGCCTGGTTCCTCTCACGTTTCTCTACCTCCCAGGGCCATAGAGAAAAGTAAAACGATTTAAGTGCTTTGTGGTTCTCAGAGCACCAGACTGTTTTGGAATTGGAGTGATGCAAATGCTTTCAACTGGCCTTCTGCTCTGGGCTGAGTTTCAGTGGTTTGTGCCTATTGCAAAAAGATAATTTTTCAGCGCTCTCCCATGCCCGGTTTCGGGAATCCACAGCTCTGTGCACATGCTGCATCCAGATATTCTGGAAATCACTGGGAATCCAAACTATCATTCAGAGATACCATGACCTGATTTTTGGACAGCTGCCACCGGCTTCACTGGAAGCTGTGAGTGATAACGTGACAAATCAGGACAAGGAGGCTGCAGACACATTTTACACCTGAACACACAGAGGCTTCTTTCTGCGATTCTCAGGCTCAAGGCACTTCTATCTCCACACTGAGCACAAGTCATGACTGATTACAGTCACCCAGGGCCAGGCTTGAGCAGAGCCTGGAGCCAAACTTCCAAAAGCTGGCCTACATTATGGAAAACCCACCCACCCGGCCAGCCCTCGGCGTCATTTAGGCACTGAGATGAAAGCCAGATTAGCAAAACTGCTGAGCACCCAGAGCTCCCACATACGGCCAAGTTTTCAAATGAACATGGCACACAATGCTGTGAGATCTTCTTTAAACCACAGCCTGACAGGTCCCTCGAGTACGGGCTCTTCAAAATGCCTGGTTTATGCTTTTGAAAGTCTTGCACTGGGCAGAATGGGCTCTGAACAGTTTTCCCAGAGGACCTACAGCACTACAAAGCAAGGGATGTATAAAGCTCACTCAAACCTAGCTCCACAGACAAAACTCTTAAGAGGACATACGGAAACACTGAGGTTGCTCCTAATTTCTATATAGTCAGGGGTATTAATGAGAACAGACAGATAATCGCTCAAAGTGGCCACAGTTAGCACTTAAACTGTTCAAACGCCTTTAATAACCAACAAGTGCATGCTACCAGCCACCATATCAGCTGACACGCACATGCTTCCTTGTCCGGTATTTCTGCAGCTTCATGCTCAAGAAGTGCTGCTCAGAGTCAGTAACCCATAAACTTACACTTTCACATGTGCCCTGCAGTCAAAATTCAAACAGTTATTCCTAAAATCAACCCCAGGTGAGGCAGGAACATACAAACTCATAAGGTCTTCGTACCGACAAAGCAGAAAGCTCTTTCTGCCTCAGCTTAAACCTCCGAAATCACTGCTATTGGTCTGGATTGTGAGAGTGTAAGATACATTCCCTGAAATATGGAGTACACACACATACAGCTGCAGCAGGAAGTGGAAAAACAGCTTTCCAGTTCCCATTTGAGGTTTAATTGCTGCTGTGTTTTACAGAGGAAAAGGAAAACTGAAGACAGGGCTAAATGTTAGCCGTACATCCCAAATCCCCTGCCCCAGCTGAAGCAAGGGCAAGTTCAAATGCACAGCACATCATCGGCAGCACCTGCAGAATGAGCCTGATCCCAATGCCACATTTCAAAAATCAGACACCCTATGTGGTTACAGCTCTAATTTGAGCCCATTTTAATAGCTTGAGAGAGGCTGGTCCAAATCAAGCTGAGTAAAGGTCTGTGCCACCTCACAGGCTCATTCAAGCTGAAGCAACACTATGGATTTCTATGTACCTTGCTGATTGAACACATTCTTGTGCAAAAAGTGGCAATCATTGAATATATCATGTACAATGACATTGAGGAGGGCATTGTTCTCTATTCTGCTCAATGGACTTTGCTGGAACAGCTATTTCATATCTTGGATCCATTTATCATTGCCACCAAAGGAGCCAGTGCTGCTGAAACGCCAGCGCTGAACAAAGTGATTCTACTCATCTGTCTGCTGAAAAGAAATCTGAAGAAAATGAGGAAAACCCAGACCTGAGCCATATTCACACTGACATTTACAATATTCTTGTCCATCTATCCACCAATGACAAACTGACAGCCCTGGAAAGGGCAAAGATGATATTTTAGCTAAACAATTAGACCCTTGCTTCCAAGAAAAAAGGAAAAAAAAAAAACCCATCTCCTAGATGAAAGGAGACACAGAGAGGGAATAAATGGGCAATTTTCTAATTGATGAAATGGAGACAGGCAGAGTCACAAAGAAACTAAGAGCAAGGATTTCTCTTCTTTTCTTTCCCATCTCTACCTCCACCTGCAAGTAGCATTCAGCATGGAGCTCCTTGCCGAGGAATCTTCTATCTAGCATCTCACAAATTGGTTAACATCACATTCTGCTTAGCAATTCTTTGCCATTATCCGCAGCGATTCACTGTAAGGAATGACTCTGAAACAGAGATGGTCTGAGAAGTTTAAGGTCTGCTTTCTCAAAAGCTAAAATTATGGATTATTCACAGAAAAGTCCCATTTTACACAAATTACCTTAGTCTGGACAAAAGATTGCAACGTTGACCTTTAATCTGAATTCCATTTTATCCAAACTACTTCACTTCAGAAGAAACCTATCAGTCTTGGACATTTAAAGTCATCTTGGTCCCTTACAGAAGTATTCAGAACTTAGAACTTCTTTCGGCTGTAGCTCTAATTCCTTACTCTGAGGATTTTCATGATTGTTTTCTATAGAAAAACTACACAATTAGTTTCTCCTTCTGCCTCCCGCAACAACAAAACAATGGTTTCATAAGGAAGAACTACATTTTGAGTATTAATGCAAATGCCACATTACAATCCGTGATAAAGATGATCCACATTATATTTACATAGGAGGTGAATATAACCTTGTCAACTGATGGGTAGTACACCTACTCCTGGTAGACTACAGGGAGCTTGTTTGTAAAGTAAATGGCGATTTCACTCCAGAAAGACAGCCAACCCTGACTCCTATTTTGAGGTTTGATTTCTGTTGTGTCAGCCCCTGCATTGCCCGGGATTGACACGGGAATGAGAAGCTGCGGCTGCCCCATCCCTGGAAGTGTTCAAGGCCAGGTTGGAGCAACCTACTCTAGTGGAACGTGTCCCTGCCTGTGGCACAGGGTTGGAACTGGATGAGCTTTAAGGTCCCTTCCAATACAAACCATTCTATGGTTCTACGATTGTATACCACTTGGAGGGGGAGGCCTGCAGCTGGGTGTGGATGGGAGAGGCTGGGATGCAGCAGGGCCTTCCCGAGGGCTGTCAGGGACAGAGCTGCAGCCCAGAGTCCTGGCCACCTGCCTGGAGCTTGGTTTCACCCAAGGGAAACACACTGTTGACAGCCCCAGTGAAGGATGAAGAGAAACCAGCCCTGTAAGAAACACATTTTCCTTTTCTCCCTGGAAACTGAGCTGAGAGTGCTAAGTTATTGCAGTTCTTGGGAAAGTGCAACTTCTTTCCCCCTATTACTGCTCCCAATGGCTTCTTTATGGTGTCATTGCTCAATGATCCCACAAGTGCTTAAGGCCCAATCCAGCCATCCCCAAAGAACAGGACAATGGTCCCACTGATATCAGTGGAAGATTAAATGGGCTCTCCAGATGTACCATTAGAAAGCTAACGATGCCATGAGTTTCTCAGCTCAGCATCTTCAGAAAGTGCCTGCTGCAAGTCAGGCATCCAAATTCCACTATCTAACTGGGCACCAAGCAGCTGTTGGCCACATACACAACCATATCTTAATTTTAGGAAGTAATTCTCTTCTATAATAGGAAGATGAACTCCCTGCCTCTGTTCCTCAATCCTCTATATGGAAAAATGACTGCATGCCTTTGCTTCTGGGATGCTCAATATGCATTTGCTGCCTCCTTACCTGCCTTTCTGGCTGTAGACAATTTGCAGCACATGATGTTATTTTTAGCATCCTCTCAACGGGTGACAACAAGGTGTGGTATGTAGTGTCACTGTTAGCATGAGTATTATGACAGGGTTCAAAAAATAAGTAATAGTAAATAATAGTAAGAATGCGCATTTATGCTGGTGGACTAAGTCAATAGCAAAGACTTAAACTAATCAGTGTTCAATGAAGTCAGTGCCTAACACTGCATTAGCCACTGTATCTGTAGGAGAAAAAATTCCTATTTTTCAGAACTCCTGGTCTTAGCTCGAGAGTTCAGTTTGGAATTTGAGTCTTCCTGGTACTTACAAGCTAATGAAATCAAAATATCCTGATGGACAAGAAACAAAGCATGTTATGGGTTAAAATAATACAAGAATCTATTTTTTTCCACTGTGTTGTGATCCATAAAAATCACCCTGAGCCTTTCCTCTTTCTTCTCTGCCTGTGAAGCCAATTGCTTTGATTGCAGTGATATGAGCTTGCTGAAATGACTTGCCCTTGCTTGTGAAGCAAATGGAACATGCTAATAGAACTTATCGCATTACCGGATGCAAAAGTGCCATAGCTCATTACTTTAAGATAAAAGGATATCATTGCAGACGGGAAGCAGAATTGACTTTCTGAGGCCCGACTTGATGATGATTTAATCAACTGCTCTCTTTCACTTCTCATCTCTGTGCCTGTCGGTTTCACAGGTGCTGTTAAATGAGACACTCAGAAAGTGAGCGGAGGGAAAGAAATTGCTGTCATTACTTTTCAAGAAAGGAGGTATGCAAATTTTCGACAGAAAGATTGCGTTCATAATGGGCCTGGTAAAATACAAGGATCATGCTTGACAGGTGAGGGCAAGTCATTTGTACGTCCTTAAAGCAAAGCAACCATCCTCATTTAGAAATTGTGCTCGATAAGAGAAGCTACAAATGAAACCCAGGCAATGGCTGAGAAGCAGCAAGCAAACCTTTGAAGACTTTGCTATTGCAGATCTGCCTTCAGCAGGTGCCTGGCATGTCTTCACACATGCCAATTCCTAACTGACAGATGGCCAAAGTCTGACCTCAGGGGCTCACAGAGAACGCCTCTTAAATGGTTTTTTACTGTCAGCTTTGCATTCACAGTCTGGAGTCTGAGAGCTTCTTCCTTTCTTCATCACTGCCAGAAATAGAAATTGCAAGACACAAAACCTAAGTGAGCGTCGAGTTAACTTTGAAAGCAGAATCAATAGGTTGGAGGCAACAACTTGTTTTCTTCTGCATTCAACTATTACAACCCTAGGAAGTGCAGAGCTCACGGTTCATACAGCCAGGTGAGAAGTGAGAAGAACAATCCACATAAAAGGTTGTGGCAGGAAGCAAATAGGATGGAAAGACACTTCACCAGGGCCCCAAAGAAACCTGGGGTCTTGTGTGATGGCACGAGGAAAGGGTAAGGAGAAAGTAACTGAATGTTCTATTGACCTGAGGAAGAAGTTCTGATATTCCAAAATTAGAAGTTAAAAAGGCACAACAATTGGGATGATGAATTATGTACAGCCTAAAACCACTCTATACTTCTATGATGGCTATTGAGCTGCTTGGATCATTTGAAAATGGGGAAATGAGAACTAGCAAAGCTTTTATTGGTGTCAATCAGCTTTTCAATCAGAGATTGATAGTCAGCCACAGCAAACAGGTTCCCTGGGGACTCCACTGTACACAATGGATACAGCAGTTTGTCATAAAAATGTTGACATTTGTCTCAGATAACAGCACAGGACTTAAATAGAATTAATGTCATGAATATTTAGAATTAACTGAGAAACAGCCAGGAACTACTGACACAAAGGAAGCCTGATGCAGTAGAAAAGGATTGAAATAAGAACAGCCACTGGATTAATTCCACAAGCAGGTGCATTTTAAGAATGTAAGCTATTCTTTCTCAAGATACATGTTTGGCTCAAACGCTCCCATGCTTATGAAATGCATTTACCAGATCTCCCAGCTGACCTTTCTCCTGTGTGTCAGGTCCTTAACCCTCCATATCCACCTAACTGGTAGTGATTCAGTTGTGCTCTTCGGATCTGACTCACCTCTCACCAAAAATACAGCACTGTAGCTTGAAAAGCAACACGATGGAGGAAAGATAGCTTTGGGGCAGGGCTCGGGAGACACCCTCTGTCACTAGCTATCAGTGTCACCCCAGGCAAGTCACTTGGTCTCTTCTTCTGCCAACCCTCCACTTTTCATCTATTTGGACTGTCAAGGGCTATGCTCCTTAGGATTTGGTTACTTTTCACTCTATGAGTTAATAAAGTTTGCAGGATAACAAGGCATTTTTCTTGGAGAATTTTGCTCTTAGTAGATAGAAGAAATAAAGAAGAAGAAAGCATTAAGACTTGGATCAGGCCCCAGCTAAATGCCATGACCTATAGCAAATTCTATCATTTCAACTGAAAAAATGTTATTTTAAAATTACAGAAATGTACACAGAGAAGCAGCAATAAACCACTGATAATACTGCACGGGGGCTGTTCTCTTGGAGAGGCTGCAGCAACTCTGAGCACAAAATGGCTACTGAAACGACATGAAGAGAGGTGCAACTGGTTTGTGAGACACAAAGTTACTAGAAATAGGATCTGGAACTACAGTAAAGACTAAAAGTCATCTCTGCTTTCCCAAACAAGACCTGTTTAGCGTTTGAGCTCCGTTTCTTTACTTTAGGCTAAGCAATTTAAACTGAATTGTATAAATAATAATAATAATTCCCCAAACAATCCCAAACAATTGATCCTTAGGGATAAGACCTTAACAGCTGAGCTATAAACCTCTGAACATTGGATTTTAATGGATACTAAAAAACTCTTAACTAAGCCCTATAAATACAACCTGAAACAGAATGATTTGTGTTGTAAGCTGTTTGCAAACTCCCATAAATGTTCCTCATTGTCATAATCCAGAAAAATAACTCCGACCATGTTCTCAGCCCTGTAAACTGGCTTCTATGTTGTGGCTTCCTTCCCTTTTCCACCCTCTGGTTTAGAAGTCATCACTCACACAGTTGTTATATATTATTATTATTATTATTTATTGCTGCCTTTATCATTTGCCTACAATTGATAAATTGTCTGTACTAGACCTGAGGGAAGAGAAGGATTATTCTAAATCTAGAGCAAGTAAATAGGAATTGTGAAGGCAATGGCACACTTTGGCCTGCCTGCCTCAAATTTCCTGTTTTGACACACACGATGCTATAATTTGGAATCTGAAATCTCTTATTAGGAAATTAACTCATTATTACTTTTTCAGAATGCTGCAATTAGAATAACTGAATTTAAAGGTAAGCATAATCATATATCCCTGATTTATCAGCTGGACTCAACCATTTGTTATTGATGGAGTAGCACTCACAGTGCTCCACTACATGGTTCCACACAGGAGCTTCCGTAAGAGCCAAACCTCTGTCTTAGGAGCATTTCTTATGTATGAAGATTCACTGTGGAAAACCAAGCCCTTGGTTTACCACCAACGTGCTCCTGGCAGGGAAATAAGTAAATGTTTGGGTTTTTTTCCACTGCTGCATTAACCTACCACCAGACTAAGGTGATAAAACACCTCTATCTTAAGTGATATCAGACACTCCATGACTGTTATCAGCAGTGGCAAATTACCTGGCACAGCCACAGCATGGTATTGCTTTGAATACCTGGCTTTTAGCACAGTGTTCAGAGAAATTATCCTTGTCCAGGCAAGTCTTGGAAAATGCAGGAGTTTTGCCAATAACAACTGTGTTCAGGCAGGGCTGTAGCTAACATGGCAGCAAGTGCTGCTACGACAGCCCATGTGCTCCTTTCACAGCTGCAACGGTACTGAGACCCCACACTGTTAAAGATAACCCCTTCCAAAGGAGAATCCCTGTCAGGGCCAGGAGACCTCCTGAACATGCCCCCCACCCTGCAGTCCTCATCCAGCTCTGGGGCAACAACATGAGATGGGTACGGAGCTGTTGGAGTGAGTCCAGAGGAGGCCATGGAGATGCTGCAAGGGCTGGAGCAGCTCTGGTCCAGAGCCAGGCTCAGAGAGCTGGGCTGGGGCAGCCTGGAGAAGAGAAGGCTCCTGAAGGGGAGACCTTAGAGCAGCTTCGGTGCCTAAACTGGATGAGCTTTAAGGTCCCCTCCAACCCAAACCTATGTCAAAACACAGGACTTCCCACTACATCTTTTGTCAAGGAAGAAGGGACACACTGAAACAGAAGGGACATGTCTCACAAAACAAGCCTGGGAACATGGGGAGCCATAGGGAGGCCTAGAAGAAACAGAAGCTTCATGTATGTGTCTGATCTTCACAGTCACCACTATCCCACAGGCAAAAATCCACACTGGATTTCTGTCTGTATTATCCCAGCAAACCACCTGCACCTTGAACAGGGACCATAAAGGAATTTTATGCTGCTCAGCCTGTGCCATACAGTTTGCAGACAGATCAGGTACAGCTTGAAAATTCACTGCTTTCTATGAATACAGAGCCCAGGAATTTCACAGGAGACTTTTCAGCGAGGTAGAAGCTCCCTTTATTTTATAGACAGTAGACACCAAATGATTGGAAGTTCAATTCTCATCTCTCGTGAAAATTTAGTAATAGGAAGGCTCTGAGATTTCAAACACGCTTTCCACAAAAACCTCTGTGGGCTTTATCTTCAGCCTAAAAAGAAAGGGAATAACAAGATGCAATGGGCAAAAATCGGATGAAGTCGGGCTGCTGCATATTTCAAACATGGGGAATAATTGCTTGTTGTTCACTTAAAAACGGGGTAAATCTTCCCTAACTGGAAAATTGTAATGGAAAAATAAGCTCTTGCCTAAATGCTGTGCCCTCCTCGTTCAGTCAGTTACTGTACTCAGGGCAGCACAATTAATTAGCAGAGATGATACAGTCTGCGTTGTACAGGAGGTCACAGCAGATCATACCCTCGCTGTCTTAAATTATGGGAATCTATAAAGCCCTGAACACCCACATCTTTCCACTCTTACTTCCATGGCTCGCTCATTCATGCCTTGGACCTCCTATTACACAGCAACTGAGGCCAACTCCATGCATTCTGAAGATGTCCTTCATGGCGGGGCAGTTCTGAAGGGCTGTGGATCACCACTGAACTCACTGCCAAACCAGGAGGGTTTCTCAGCTCCCCAAACCAGTGGGTCCTGCCAGCTCTTACGGTGACTTTGGTGTTGATTTTGCTGTGCATGTTGTGTTTTATTCTTGTTCACAGGATTCATTTTTCCAATGCTGCAGGAACAGCACTTCTTTAAAACCCATCTCAGCTTTGCTATTAAGCTCAACTACCTTTTTTGAGTAATCAATAAAAAAGTCTGCTGCAAGAGGACACTGTGATTTACAAACATGGGAAAAGAAAGAACAATGCAAAGCCATGGGTATAGATGTGAAGGACTGTTGGGAGGGGTGAAATAAAAAGACTATGAGAAGAATCTGAACAACCAGTTTAATCCTGGAGAAAAATGCAGCAGAGCTCTTCTGCGTGAACAGCTATCATAAAAAGATGCAGGAGAGATCTACAGGAAATTCAATACCAAATCTAAAATGTACACTAGTGGGGTCCTTCAGAGGAAGGGAGAGGGAGGGAGACAGAAGTTTCTCATAAAGCATTGCAGAAGGCAGCCTTACATTTTGCCTCTGAGCTCCTACCAAGAATTATTAACATGCAAGGGAGAGATGTTAGCAGGTACCTCTGACCTGAGGAATACTTTGATACATGCATTGGATTCACTCTCCTCCCCTCCACAGCCAACAGAAGAGAGCTGGAGAGCAGGTTTACCTCCCACTCCACACACTTAGAGCACCTTCAATCATTTCTTGTCAATATACACAAACTTTGTTTAATTTAGGTTTTCAGCCTTCCTACTGAGCAAGAAGAAAATGAAGGCAGGCGAGGGCTGTGTCTCACTGGAGACTGCACTCAGGAAACTGGATCCATACTCCAGCAATATGGAACTAACACTTCCCAATGGGAACATGCCCTTGTCCTCACACAACCAGTACCTAATTCCCAGCTGGAAGGACTTAAACTCTACAGGACTCTACCCATTTACCAACACCAAACACAATGACCCAACTCAACTAGAACAAATGACCGCGAAGGGAACCACCTCGCTCTTAAACATGAAGACTCATTTTCCGTCCCTTGAGGGCTGGCTTCAGTAACTCAAGAGTACAAGAGATGTGTCTCCTCCACCTGACTGTTCAGGACCATGTAAGGGTGCTCCTGAGCTGTAGACTCTTTAATTATTTGCACTTTTGCTTTTAATGGGAAATGGTAACTGGTTATTGTGATGCTTCTGGGCAAATGCCTCATACTTGGAAAAATGAGCAAGTGTAGCCAAAAGACAGAGTATAAACAACACTCCCTGAACTACCAGGGACATCACACTCAAACGCCTCGCATACTGGTGCCTTCCTTCCCAAACCTTGTCCTCCCCTAAGACCTCAAAGGGTTAAGCCTGCAAATTGCCTTGCTGTGCTTCTGGGACAGCATGAAGGATGGCTGCCATTGCCACGGTCAGATATGACAGCGCCAATTTGATGTGCTGCCATCAAGGGCCTTCTAAGAGCCGAGCGCCCTGATGGTTTTGTGATGCGAACAGTCGCATCGCAAAATGGTTTTCCTCTCCCGCTGCCTCTGCTTCCATCTGCTGCTGGGCCGAGGCACAGCCGGCTGCCTGCCTGTCACAGCATGTATTAAAATTAGCTGGGGAGGAGGCACTCAGTTGTGCTAATTACATTTTAATCATTGGAAATGTGTTGGCAAATCAAGCCTTGATTGCCATCTCGGAGTCTGTCTCCTCCAGCAGAGTGAAGGGGCTGTCTGCATTAGCCGGGGCCTGCTGAGCCCAGTTCTTTCACAGAAGATAGAATATGGTGCCTGCTGGCCCACCACTGAGACTGCTTTGGCACATTATTAAAAAGCCACAAGGCTTGTTTCAAATCATCACTGTGTGAGCTCTGCTCATTCGCACATCCCTGGGTATTCCAGCCACTTGGTACTTTTAACTATATCTTTAGTTTACCTTGTGGGCTAAGAAACAATCTTGCACGCGTGGGTGAAGGAAGCCAGAGCTTTTTTGCAGCTCGTGGGGTTGGGAACAGAGCCGGTTGTCAAAACGCCTTCCTTGTCAGCTGTGACGCTGCACTGAAGAGCATCCCAGAATAACCGGGACTTGCACGGCCCCCACTTTACCATGGGAGGGTTCGGTACAAGTCCTGGTTTGGTCAGAGTGACGGAGAAGTCCATTCTCATCCCTCAGTCAGCAGGTCAAAGGAAAATGAGTCACTGAGTACCCTCAGTCCAGCCAAAGCTCGCAAACCATGCTTGCAGAGGAGCAGCAGCAGTGGTGAGGGTCCCCTTTGTTCCTCTGATTAAACACTCAGATGCAGATCCTAACATCAGCACACTGGATGAGCATCAGAAGGATAATTTTTCAAGCCCCTTCCTCAGCCACATTTGAAATAACTTCTTGTTTTTCAAATCAATACAGGAAAGCTTCCAGAGCAAGCAACTCGAAGCAAAAGCAGAAAGAGCCTCTCAAATGTCAGACTATGCAAGCTTAACACCACCAGCAGCATCTACCACCTGCAAACCCCTTCCCAAAACAAAGCTAACATGATGGATATTTAGAAATTTGAGGAATTCTCTCTCCAATCTCTCTTTTACAGCATTCAAATACCACCCCTAAGCATGAAACTATCCCCACTGCTTACAGGAATTGGGGCTCCTAAGGTGGAGTTTTGAAGAGCGGCAGGGCCAGGCTCACAGGGGCTCATTGCTTTGGAAAGCCAAATTTCAGGACAGCCGGATCCACAGTAAGACCCCAAAGCAAATGGCAGGTTCCCAAAGCACTCGGCAGGCAGCGATGCCTATTGTCACCCTGCAGTTGAAAGCTCTAAAATACCTCCCTAGACTCAACACTTCTGGCAGCCTGAGCAGTTCAATGACTCCAACGGGAGCAAAGTACTGAAGCTGTTAACTTCAGCCTCGCTCCTTCCCTTGCTGGTGAAGGTAAAATGCAGCCACCACATGAAACCAGCCAAGGTTTCTGCTTGGCTGTTTCTCTGTCCCTGCATACGTGGCAGTGGGGACTGCGCAGTAGGAACAAGAGCGGAGAATCAAGCACATGTAATCCACGTATCAGCTTCCAACCCTCCTGAAATCCCTGTAATGCTCCCCTTATTAGTATGTGCAAGTGGATTTTTAGTTGTTCATTTATTACACCTCACACACAGCCATACAAAGGCATGATAAAGTCATAAAGGCTCGAGTACCCAAGGCATTCATTCAGAGGAAAGCTATTTTTACAGCCCCTGAGAGGAAACAGACTTTGGTGCTTTCTTTCTTTCTTACACAATTACATTGTCATTGAATGTAATGTTTTCATGACTATCATATAATGGAACTTAAAACTGATCATTTCATAGCCCTAGCCAATAATGATAAGGGTTTGCAAATCCCACAGAGAGAGGCTATGGTGTCCTGTCATACAGCAGCTGTATTGCACAGATTGAATCCGAAACAAAACAGTGAAGTTATACATGTGTTCTAGGATAAAACTTAATATCCAAGTTATTAGGCTGGGAAAAAATGGATGCTAAAATCTGGCTGATACACATTAAAAACAAACAAGGTCAATTAGTTTTACTTGAATTGGCTTATAAGAATGTTTTTGTTCTTGTTTAACTTGATAGCTTTAAATTTAAATCATCTCATCCTTTTTTTGGCATTTTTAATATGAACATTATACAAAAAAATATGGTTATTGGACATAAATGAGACATAGTTTTCTTTCAGCACATTTAATTTTATCTTGCCTTTTAAATAAGAGATCAGTATATTTGTATTTGTGTGAAGGCTCCAGTGGTCCCAAGCACCAGTAACTGCACTTCTGAAGGAAGTTCCTACTCTAAAGAGGCATGCCAGTATGTGTACCCACCAGGAGCACGGGAATGGGCGGGATTTCAGGTGCTGTGAGTAAGGGTTTGTGCATGTTTGGAGTTACTTGGTGTCACTGATGACCATTTCGCACTTTGTTAGGTATGAACTCATAAAACCAAACACCACCAAGCCACAGGACAACCTGGGCTTTCTTGACAGAACTTTAAGGTATTTCAAATGGGGCTTAGCCTCTCTCTTAATAGTGGTGCTGCTCATCATTAATTATAGTACAAAGATGGGGGGGGACACATGTAATTTGAGCAATAAGAAAACATTTGATGGAAATCACCAGAATAAGAAACAGTTGCACTTTAGCTTACAGTCACAAAAATCTAGGGAATATTTCAATTCTATGTATGATCTAAAGGAATGCAATACATATTCCCCTCTGTCCCCCAAATCCATCCTGTCTCATTACATTTGGGAAAACAAAACTCCCTTCACTGTTGAGCATTTGGTGTTTACCAAGGAGAACAACTGTGATTGCACATGGCCACTGTCCTAAGACATGCTGGGGGATAAAGGGGGATGTACAAGACTATATTTTTTCAATACCAGACATATAACAACCATGTTGAGCTTCATTTCTCCATTTTCTAAGTGAAACTAATATCTACGTTCCTTTTGTAAACTCTTTCCAATGGAAATACCTAAATAAAGGGGCAAATGATGTTCTTTAATCCCTGATAAGGATTGCAGTATACTGATGGAAGCAGAACTTCCTGCAAACTGTACTGGCCTCATCCTGAACCCCTTGCTCTGTATTTGTTCTACTCAGGCAGAACACACGTGGCCCTTCATTATGTTCTGTAACCCACATAAATAAATGGTGAAGAAACGCGAGTGAGTGCGCTGTGGTGTTTAGGACCCTATTCAGCTGGAAAATAAGACAGCCTCCTGAGGCACATGAGCCCTCAAAGGCCACAGAAGCCAGCAGATCTGCTCAGCAAGAAAGGTCAGCCAAGCACACGACTAGGAGGAGATAATAAAGGAAACATTTACCAGCTCTGAAGCAGAAGCAGCGAAGAGCTTACCTTTACCCCCAGGGATTTGTCTGTTTCCCTTCTGCTGCCCTACAGTGTAGCCTTGGAAGGAGAAGGTCTTCCTAAAACATTTCATCTCAGGCAAAGCATCCAGCATCCCTTAAGCTTTCACCATCATCATCCAGAGGAGATGATCTCTGTCCCTTAACTGGGGAGAGCCTAAGGAGGCTGCTATCCACAGATAAAAGGCAGTCTTGAGTATATTTCTCTTTAAGACACCTAAACTGCATGCCCAAATCCTTCCTTGGAAAACCAGATAAAATACAAATACAGAAAGCACAGAAAACACTGAGAAAGCATCTTATTTTTCACATGAAGAGCAAACCAGTCTTTCTCTGAGGCCGTCTAAAGCCCTTGAAAGCCTTTGCTCCCTATCTCATCATTCGGCTTGGGCATCATCCATGTCACGTTGCTAAAGATCATCTACTTATTTCTATTACTGACCCTTCATGCAGTCCTTCTGGCTGTTTCTATTTGAAACCACAAAGACATCTTATATTCATGAATTTCCATGGGGTTTGTGGAAATGAAATCCCAAATTCGCACCCTCCAGTGTTACTGTTACAGAACCTTCAACTGCTGGAGGAGCCACACATTGGAAATCCAGAGGCACCACATGTAAAGGGTGCTTTCACTGAAGAGTAGACAGAAAAATAAGCTGCTTCCCATCAGCAAATACAGTCTTTATCTTTGGCGTAACATTTATAAAGCTTGCTCAGGAAAAAAACGTGTTAAATCTTTCATCAGGCTACAGACACTTTATTTGGAGTCTTCACAGAAACCCAAAGTAGTGCCATAAGGTGCCTGGAATATTAGCCAAGATAAAACCTTCAGGGCCATGCACGCTACTGTTTTCAAATCTGTTCTTTCATCTGATGTGCCAGTCGAAATTACTTCTGCAACATGGTCAGAACCAACCTGGATGGATTTATAATGCCTGCAATTGCTGTGGGCATATTTTTGTGAATCGCCTGGAGACAAACAGCTAATTCTCTTTAGATTGTGCGAATTGCTAATTCTTATGCATGTCGTGTGTTTTCCAAGTGGCATGTTTAGACAAGAAAATTGCAGAATATTCCTGATGTCACCAGAGCTCTGAGCTTAGAAAGCCCCAGCAATGCAGGACGGTGTCCCTTTACCTATCTCAGTACAGATAAAACACATCATTTCAACTTACGCAATACTTTCATCTTTTTTCACTATATGAATGCCTACATAAGAGGGGTGACAAAAAATAAAGATCAAGTTACCAATTACACTAATGCAACACAGCTACCTCTGTGAGCAAAGGAATCGGATAAGAGCTTTTTATCTGCTCTACTTAAACAATTGGAACAGACAGGCTTAAGTGCCATCTTTTGAGTCAACATGTCCAGCTGAGTTTCATGATATCTAATCTCCATTGGCATTATTACACTATGGCCAACAACCCCATCCCCCAAAGCCTTCCTTGCAGTGGTTTGTGCTAGAAGTGACCTTAAAGCTCATCCAGCTCCAACCCCCTGCCACAGGCAGG
>JAOEHY010035565.1:0-19319 GCA_025447955.1 Psilopsiagon aurifrons
AAAATGTACTAAGCAGTAACTAAAACATTGGTGTTATCAGCGCTGTTCTCAGGCCACAAGTTAAAAACACAGTGCTGAACCAACTACTAAGAAGGAGAAAAATGACTGCTACTGCTGAACCCATGACAGCGTCTCAGGCCCCAGCTGCAACTTCTAGCACACTGAATGAAGACCTGACAGAAAACCTGACTGTGCAGCTGTATTGACAGCTGGTAGAAACACTATTTAACTTTCAGAAACAGCGCTGATTTAATATTTAGGTAAAATTAGGAAATAATGCAAGAAAGTATAGAAGAGATATCTAGTTCTAAGATAGACTGTTAATTTCACAGAAAAAGGCTTCTTTGCTTAAATGACAGTTCTGTTGATGGAACAGATGGGGTTATAGATCAGTAGAAAGGCCAATAAAAGGTCTGAATGTATTTACAGTGGCTGGATTTTTCCACAGAGACCTTCCCTTTCTTGTGTTCTTTTTGCTTTATATGGGTTTGTTTTTGAGAGATGGAGAGGTTTTGATCGGGTTTTTTTATGTTTTATTTTTAAATATTTGCTCTTATTGCCTTTAGTCAGACTATAACAGTACTACATACTCACTTGTTTGTTATCAACATTATAACTAGTTAGGTAAGAAACAATAGGTATTTATTACAAAATCAGTTTACGTATCTGCTTTCCACTGCTGTTTGCCCTCTGAATAGCTTTCATATGGATGAATCTTTAACGTCCAGGAGAAATTAGTTTTTTAAAACCTTGACCAATGGAAAAGTAACTTTTTTTTCTTCCTTTCCTGCTCTGCCTTTCCAGCATTCGTCTAGTCTTTTTAACAGCTAAAATGGTCTGCTTTAACCAGAGCCTGCCACTACTGGGCATTGCTCCTGGCAGATGGATTGTGGTATATATTGGAGATTATAAATCATTTTGACATTCTCAGAGAGTCATAAATTTATCTGCTTCCATGGGAGACAACACTGTATAATAACATTTAATGCTGCTGCCACTCAACATTGTACAAGCTAGGTTCACAAGTACAGGCTAAGATTACATCAACATAAATATATTCTTTAAACTTTTCACTTGTACTTTAAATGTCTGTCTATAAGAAACAAACAAACAAAAAAAAGCCACAAAACCACTCTTTTGCTTACCCTCTGTGTAATACAGGGACAGTGGTTTACACTGTCTTTGAATCACTCACTCCCCAGAACAGGCTTAAGTTCTGCAATCAATTCTATATATGCCACTGTGGTCCACGGGAAAGAATAATGCTGGGATGTTGTATCTACATAAATTGCACAGTCTTCTTCTGATATTAGAGATTAATTTCACAGAAGACTGGGGAATTCACTGTCTAGTTTCTTGCTAACAAGTTAAATTTATGAAATCTTCAGAAAAATGACCTTTGAACAATTTATGAGAACCTAAGACACTTTAGATGCAATAAAAATAATTTCATCACTTTTCTCCCAGCTTCACATTCTATTAGTGTTGCTATGGCTACAGAGTCAAGACTTGATAATTTAGGAGAGGCTGGAATTAAGGATTCCCATGCATTTTCAATTCAAACCCTCCTGAATGCGTGTTCAGGCGCAGTATTTGACTGGAAGATCACAAAATCCCTCTACACCTCCCTCACTAATCAAAAACTTTCATTCTGCTTCAGTGCCTAGCTTTGTGATAAGATTATTATCACAGCATACAGGAGAGGTAATTCGCTATGCCATGTAAAAAAACAGGAGAAAAAATTGTTATTATGAACAGCTAAACCATCTCTTCTGTCATCAGCATTCAAACCTTCAAACTTCTTTACTTAATACTGCTCTAGTAGTTGACATGAAAAGAAATTTGAACTCCAGGTCCATTCTTGAGAGTTTTATTAGGAAGAATAGATAGCTCTAAATCTGTTTTGTTTGAATAACTTTGATAGAAGAGCTTATTTTAACTGATATACTGGGAATTTGATAAAGGAAAGTCTTTCCCATGGTCTTTAGTGCACCACAGATTGTTAATAATATACAGTGAGCTACAGTTAATGTTAACAGAATTTCTAACAGTATTCCATTCAACAAAGTTTCAGCCAAAGAATGTGCAATACAGATGTAGAACAGAGAACTATTCCCCTGATATTAATGCTCTGTGCAATCAATCATGGTACTTGAACAATTCAAAGCACCTTTTATGCTCCTTTAAGGTGTACCACTTGGCAGAACAAAAACCTAGTTAACCTCCATTGCTGGTCAACAACACTAACAGACAGCTATATCATGAAAAAATCCATGAGGCCAAAGAATCCTCACTATGTTCTGGTTTTCTACTGATGATTTTATGTCAACAGTTGGGATGAGGTGGCAGGAGCCATGACAAACATTCCATATTAATAAGGGACAGATTTACATTTTGTAAAGGCACAGGAACAAGACTTTTATATAAGCTGAAGTCTGTTTCTATACAACTGAAAAACTGATTTCATTATCCTACATCTCTCTGAATGCAAGGACATTGTACTTTTTCATCTATTTGGAATAAAAAAATGTCATTTTTTTTCTCTATGGTTCCTAGCAGGTGATTTTTTTTTACTACTCTTGATACAGTCTGTTACAAAGCTGATACAATCCGCTGCCTTTGTTCTTCACTTTAGTGAATGAAAAAAAACCCAAGATATCTTAATTTCACAAGTATTTTCAAAGAATTAGAGTGTGAAATGCATTGCATTACTTCATATCAATTACTCATTACATGTATGGGAAAGAAATTCATAATATTATCAAAGCATGACATATTCTGAAATGTGTTCTCAAATATGACCTGTTAGTCAATTCTTTTATTTGTAAAAGGAGACTAAACTTCTTTCTACGTGACAGTTTTCTATCTTTTGAATGAGAACAGACATTGATATGATGCTTTCTAATTTGTTGTTATTACTAGAAGGACATTCTCATAGAAGTTCTTTTGAATATGTTACTGTAAAAGCAAGAATAACCTATTTATCCCGTTTTTCATGATGCACCTGAAGACCTGCTGCTTTACAGGGTTGGCAGTTTTGACATCTAAAATTTCCTTTCCTTTCCATTTTTTCTTTCCTTTTTTTTAATCTAAATTTTAGAGCACAGTAGTCTATGGTAGCTTTTCTTCTGTCTCCAAACTTGTACATTACAACTTTTTTGGTTATATTGTGATATTCACCAAAACTCACAGGCAGGACTGATACTAAATCTGGACCTGGACTACTAAATCCCACATCATATCTTTATGGTGTGGGTACCAAGTATATGCATAGAGCCATGAAAATAGTGACAGGCCAATGCAAGTCTAACTTGCTGTCCATTCTTGCCATTATATCACAGGACAAGCAAGGCTTGCTTTTCATACTGAAATTTGTGAATCTCCGCCTGTTTCTTTCCAAAGTTAAATATGTAGATAGATTGCATATTTGCTTTCAGTGTTAAGTTCCATTAATCAGTGTGATTAGCTTTGGTTGACCCCTTGGATGGAGGAAGCAGCTTGATCTTTTCCTGAGAAACTACTAAGCAGGTAGAGAAGAGGTAAGGAAGAGAGTGGAGACAGCGGATGAAATCAGACTTGGCGCGGCAGGATGACGCGGCACAGAGCTGCCAGCCTGCGGCTCACAATATAAAGACTGAGAAACAACAGAAAGAAGAGCAAGAGTGGGGAGATGAAGGGTCTCAGAGACAAGTGGATGCTTCCTCAGGACCAGAGGATGGAGAACAGAGCTTGTAGCCACTCAGAAAGCATTCAAGGTAACTGCAACAAGATGGGAAGTGAGGACACATCTGTGAGGAAAAGTAGGCAAAGGGATAGCTGTGAGTAAATCACAGAATCAGAATCATAGAATAGTTAGGGTTAGCAAGGATATTAAGATCATCTAGTTCCAATTTTTTCATCGCCCAACACCCCCAAGTCCTTCTCTGCAGGGCTGCTCTGAATCTCTTCTCTGCCCAACCTGTAGCTATGCCTGGGATTGTGCCCACCCATGTGTAGGACCTTGCACTTAGTATGGTTAAACTTCATCAGGTTGGCATCAGCCCACCTCACAAGCGTGTCAAGGTCCCTCCGGATTGCATTCCTTCCCTCAAAGTATCAACACTTTTATTTCTACTCTATTTTCCCTAGTCACACTGAGTTTTCTTGGTTGAAATAGTATTCTAGTTCAGATTCCAGTAAAGCTGGCTTTTAGTTTAAAAGCCTTTTTGTGTTCATACTGGGTACACATACTTTTAAGATAGAGCATGTTGCAAGTACATCTTAAGGGATAAAAAGAAACAAACAGACAAACAAAAACCCACAATGATATTATTAGGAAAAAAAGTGCCAAATGATTTTTTTTCTTAGCCTGCGTTTGACTGTAGGTCATAAAATCGTAGAATCATAGAATAGTTAGTGTTGGAAAGGACCTTAAGATCATCAAGTTCCAAACCCCCTGCCATGGGCAGGGACACCTCCCACTAAACCATGTCACCCAAGGCTCTGTCCAACCCGGCCTTGAACACCACCAGGGATGGAGCATTCAAAACTTCCCTGGGCAACACATTCCAGTGCCTCACCACCCTTACAGTAAAGAACTTCCTTCTTATATCCAATCTGAACTTCCCCTGTTTAAGTTTGAACTCGTTACCCCTTCTCCTATCACTACAGTCCCTAATGAAGAGTCCCTCCCCAGCATACTTATAGGCCCCCTTCAGACACTTCAGATGAAATATTATAACCTTGACAGCAGCAGAACTAGAGCCACCTTTTGGGGTCCCCAGCTTGTGGGTATGATGATACAGTATAACTTCTAGCAGAAAACACTGGCCCAAGTTGCAGCTTCATCTGCAGCTGTTTTCCCTTGCACAGGTAGAAGAGGACACAGTCAGCTGCCTGCAAATGTCAGGAACCTGCCTGCTTTCCTTACTTGCTTGTCTGCTTGCTCACTTCCTTCCTCCTGCTCTCTCCCTTCCCTGCAAACTAGTTGTGAAAAATCTTGTAGCCAGGCTCAGCCCAGAGGAAATGCAAAAGAAAAACAATGTCTATTTTCTTCTCTTAGCTTTTATACAGTAAGAAACATTACTAACCGGGCTGGAAAAAACACCATTTTGCTTGCATTTACGCTTCTGTCATATTGCTACCTTCAACTTAATTTTCAGCTCTTCGGGTAATCTCCACTTCTATCATTGACATTGCCCTATTTCACTTATTAACCAAATACATTCCTGTCACAGTAAAAGGTCTTACAAATGTTTTCAGGCTATTCAGAGCTCCACCAGTTTAGAAACACAGCTATGTAGCCCCACAAGAGAGGTTATACTCCTACACTGCCAGATCCTTGCATCTCCTTCCAGATTCGTAATGCACCTTGGGCTTAACTGAGCAAGGTGAGTATAGAGGGTTCAGCATTCCATTCACACTGACCTGATGAAAGGCTAAATTAACTAACTGGTAGGACAGTGAATAACTTCTATATGAGAGTAAAAGTTATTTTAAATGGGTCAGAGAATAAATTTTGTCTCAGTTCTCAAGTATACACATGGCTGAGGCCGCTGGCAACACCCTGGCCCACCAGCTTTTTAATGAGCACTAAACCGCTTAACAGAATAGAAAACAAAAAACTGAACTCTAATCTTAAATATATTAAAAATATTTTTTAAAAGGTCTAATTATTTCTTTCTTGTCTTTTTATAATAAGCAAAAATTTTCAGTTGTGATACTTGCGGAATAATTTTTTGGAATGCTGTACAGCAGTTCTCACATTTGATTGACAAAAATATTTGTAATACTTTATGGACATATAGATTTTCTCCTTTAAGCAGATAAAGATATGGCAGACTTCTATTACAAGGAATTCAATTCAAGATTGTTTGCTGAAATATCAAGGAGAGAAAGGAATGTTTATAATACTCTTTTATGTTTAAAGACTTCCTTTGAAAGCCAGCAGTTAGATGGGGATATAATCACAAACACTGGGGTGTTAAAATTTGTGAAGGTGGAAGAGCAATAGTGCTGTCTACCAGTAACATATAGCATTTTCTGAGCCTCTTTCCTTGATTTGGTTTGGAATTCCAATGAAAAAGTATCTTTCCCGATATTTTATAATTTGGACAGATGGTAAATACCACACAACTAGTTTGTAGGATATTTCTAGAATATCTTCAAGTCTAACACAAAACCAGTTAAAACAAAGCTCTATTTCAAAAAATTCCTTTTCATAAGAGAGGAACAAAATCCTGCCCAATTTAAGGAGTGAACGTTGGTGTAAGGTTGGCTGGCTTTTCAACTTTACACTTCCAGGTGGAGATAAGAATATTCACATCACCTGAAGAATTGGTTTAGTTATTACTGTGGTGTTACTTACTACTATGAACTTATTTTACTGCTAGAGAATTAAGCTAGAAATACGAAATGTATAGGGCCAAGTATTGACAAGAGTGGAAATAGGATTTGTTGCGGGCATGTGCACATTGTAGAACTTGTATTAATATCAATGTAAACTGAAGGATCTACTCAGATTTGTAAACTAAGTACTGAATTTTGTTTCTTTTATGTCATAATTTAAATATTGCTAGTATCTCAGACTATCCTCAGTCTTTTCTTGAAAGATTAAGGGTTAAAATGAGAGCAGCAGTTGGTGTTCGTGCATGTAGCGTTCTTGTGAATAACCATTTATATGAATTTGTTTACCTTTAAGGTTAATTATTTTTTCCTGAGCATTTAATGAAGCCTTAGTTCTTGCCCCTAAGCAGTTCCATTCTATTTTTTTTTTTTTTTCTCCTCAAGAAAGAAACATTGAGAGCTTACTTTTCATGAAGATTCAATAAAATCAGCCTTCCTGTTGCTCTGGTCACCCACACAGCAAAAAGGAAGTTAAACTGTTTGCTGACATATGTCTTATGGTTTGGGTCTGAGCTTCTGCTCTTGTGCCTGCTGCCAGAAGTTTGATTTGCGCAGACAATACTTTGTGGGTGGTGACTTCATTGGGAATCAAGTGCCAAGAGCTGAAGAAATGTCCTGTGTGCCATGTCTGTGGTGCTTAGGAAAACATTACTGGATCCACACTTTTAAAGTTACAGCAGATGTGCTTATTTTGTGGTAACCATGGAGTGGAAGAAAGCTGTTCTCTGGCCCCTAAACCCCAGCTTAGCTAATCATAAGGAAGGTTAGCAAATGCAGTATTTTTCTCATGACATTTCATAAACACAAGGTTACAAAATGAATGTGGATGGAAAGGCAAATACTCCTTCCATCCCTTGTGATCTGCATAGAATTGTGGTTTTCCTGAACTGGCTGAAAGCTCCTGGTAATTATTTAGAAAGATTGGCATAGAGAGCTAGCATATCTGCATATATTCCTATTTTACCTTTGCATTCTTTGGAACATACAAATGAATCTTGATACGTTCATTGCCAACAGATATGTAAGGACTATCTTAAATCCAGATGGGGAATTTATATTAATATCATTGATATTTGATATCATTGATATACCAAGCACACACACCAGGCTGGGTAGAGAATGGACTGGAGCACAGCCCTGGGGAGAAAGACTTGGGAGTGTTGGTCGATGAGTCTAACATGACTCAGCAATGTGTGCTTGCAGCCCAGAAAGTGAACCATATCCTCTGCATCAAAAGAAATGTGACCAGCAGGTTGAGGAATGTGATTCTCCCCCTCTACTCTGCTCTTGTGAAAACCAACCTGGAGTACTGCATCCAGCTCTGGGATCCCAAGGGATACCTCCCACTAAACCATGCCACCCAAGGCTCCGTCCAACCTGGCCTAGAACACCACCAGGGATGGAGCATTCACAACTTCCCTGGGCAACCCATTCCAGTGCCTCACCACCCTTACAGCAAAGAATTTCTTCCTCATATCCAATCTAAACCTCCCCTCTTCAAGTTTGAACCCGTTGCCCCTTGTCCTGTCACTATAGTCCCTAATGAAGAGTCCCTCCCCAGCATCCCTATAGGCCTCCTTCAGATATCGGAGGGCTGCTATGAGGTCTCCACGCAGTCTTCTCTTCTCGAGGCTGAACAGCTCCAGCTTTCTCATCCTATCTTCCTACGGGAGGTGCTCCAGTACCCTCATCATCCTTGTGGCCCTCTGGACTTGTTCCAACAGATCCATGTCATTTTTATGGTGAGGACACCAGAACTTCACGCAGTACTCCAAGTGAGGTCTCACAAGAGCAGAGTAGAGGGACAGGATCACCTCCCTTGACCTGCTGGTCACACTCCTCTTGATGCAGCCCAGGATGCCGTTGGCTTTCTGGGCTGTGAGCACACACTGAAGCTGGTTCATGTTCATTTTTTCATCGACCAACACCCCAAAGCCCTTCTCCGCAGCCCTGAGTCCCTTCTCTGCCCAACCTGGAGCTGGTCCTGGGATTGCTCCAACCCTGGTGTAGGACCTTGCACTTGGCATGTTTAAACTTCATCAGGTTGGCATCAGCCCACCTCACAAGCATGTCAAGGTCCCTCTGGATGGCATTCCTTCCCTCCAGCATATCAGCCAAATCACCCAGCTTGGTGTCATCAGCAAACTTGCTGTGGGCGCACTCAATCCCACTGTCCAAGTCACCAACAAAGATGTTGAACAAGACTGGTCCCAACACCGATCGCTGAGGGACACCACTCATTACTGGTCTCCAGATGGACATTGAGCCATTGGCCATTGAGCACAACTCTTTGCCTGTGACCATCCAGCCAGTTCTTTATCCACCGAGTGGTCCACCTATTAAATTGATGCCTCTCCAACTTGGAGACAAGAATGCCATGTAGGACAGTGTCAAATGATTTGCACAAGTCCAGGTAGCTGGCGTCAACTGCTCTACCCCTATCCATCAGTTCCGTAGCTCCATCATAGAAGGGTACCAGATTGAATGACTTCTCCCTGTCCTTATTTCCACCCATGAGCCCTTTTCCTATTTTTAATCTCCTCTGTCCAGCTGAGGAGTGATACAGTGGCTTTGGAGGGCACCTGTTGTCCAGCCAGGGTCAAACCACCATGGCACACCAGAATATGAGTCACAGATGAAAGTCTTCTGACAGCTTTTGTAGTTTGGTAACATTAGAAGGGAGACTGTTTTGGAATATTGAGTGGAAATACTTTTTGTAATGAGGGCTCACTTCATTCACAAGAAGGAAAACTGTTTTTCAGATGCTGAAAAAGTACTTCATGTCCCAAGAACCTTCTCCCCATAGCATGTAACATATACATGTTCCTGTTGTTTTTGTGCGCTGGTAGCTTAGGCTTGTACTGAAAGGTACAATCTAAGAATGAAGACAACTATTCTTCTTTTCTAAATATTCCAGAGATTTCTAGTCATATGGAAAATTTTTCCTCAAAAATATCTTTGTAGAAACATTTCTGACTAGACAGCTTTTTACAGACTCTTTTGTTAAAATTTCTGCTTTTCACCAGAAAACTTGAAAGTCTTTGCTATTCTAGCAAGAAAATTATTCTTGAGAATTTGAGCAAGAATAATACTATTCTTATTTTCACTAGGGTATCTTTGATGGGACAGAGATGAAAGGAGAAAAACGGATCAATCTTTTAACTGATTTTTAATTTCACTGTATAACATTTAGAAAAGTCTAAGCAAATTAGAATTTACAGAACTAGGCTAAAATCTGCCTGTCTGTTTAAGAAATAATATTATATCCCTACTATCCTATACATTGCATGTAAATTTATGTTCTCCCAATTCCAAGTACAAAGAAAAAATTCAAATAAATTTGTTTAGTCCATAGCACTGGCATAGGTATTGCCGGGTTTTCTTTTATTTTTGCCTTCTTTTCCCCCCCCCACAGACTGTATGAACTATAAATTACTTTCTTGAGCCAGCCTGAAAAAGGTGAAACTTTTCATTTTGATTACTGTTGCAGCACGTGTGTGCTTCTGAAATGCTAACAGAGCTTTGAGTGCTGCAGTCTAGCCTGCCTTAACAAAAGAATTTTGCAGTTCACTGCTGTGCATTTTTTAGGAATACTTGTACATTTTTCATGCTCAAGAAGAAAAAATATTCAAATAAAGATGGCCTTGAAAATTTACCAAAGTATTTGTTCCAGCTTTTGCATGCCAATACCAGCTGTGAGGACTTCAAACCAGCAGAACAAAATAGGTTATTAAAAAAGAAGGCTAGAGGCTGAAGATGAAAAAGTGACAGATGAAGCTCAAATGTCACAAGCAAGATTATTGTACTGTGCTTTGATTCTCTGTATTTATGGGAAAAGCATATGCCTAATTCCTTCCTGTGCTCAGTCTTTGTTTCGCTCACATTTAGAATGAAGTTATTTTGAAAGAGATACCTGCTTTCTCTTCAGTAAGTATAAAGAGTTCTGTTAAGTTGTGCTCCAACCTTTGAAAAGTGTGCAGTTCTGTTAAAACATAGAATCTATTGATATTGTGTGCTTGGTAGCGGACAGGTTACACTGTCTATATTACACCCTGGGTTAGCATCCAGTATTTGAAATGTACTCAAATTATACTTGCTAAGTGAGAAATGATAGATGGAGTTGGCATAAATCATGAAGGCTTTGAAATCAGCTTCAGCAATTAACATTTATTGCAATAAGAAAGAGGGAGCAGAGATGCAAAAAGAACAATGTGTTCAGAGCAATAGTCAAGAATCCCCTCTGCAGCTGCTTTCTGAGAAATATCAGCCTAAAAACCTTGCAGTCATCCAAGCAAGGAAGGACAATGCTGCAGTAAATGAGATGCATGATGATGACAGCTTGGGTAAGAACTTTTGTTAGATGTGATGGGTAGGAACGCATCTTAGCATGAAAACACAAGAAAAAATGTGCAAGGTACAGATGCAACCTGCCTGTAGGTATTAGGGAAAGTTCGGGGTGTAGAATTGTGGAGTAGCTCAGGACAATTAAGGAAAATGTTTCCTGGAGGATTTTTTCACACCACTGAAATTCAAGTGACACTGTCCTTGTAGTGAGTACAAACTGCATAGAGTAAGCTGATTAGAACTTCACCATCTTTTTCATATATGCAATAGTTTTACCATATAAACCCTATATTTATATTTGGGACACCTATGAATGTCTTTAAGTTGGCCTTACTCTAAAATATATTTTAATGTCAATATAGATAAATACATAGTTTTAGAAAGCTAAGAAAGAGTAATTTGATAATTTTTCAACTTCTATATTATATTAAACACACAGCTGAGTTGTACATTCCCATATTGAAATGCGATACTCATAGTTCTCTAGCAGTACGATTTTTGTAGATCAGAATAAAGCATTAGGTATATCAACAGCTTCTGTGCTTACAGTGACTTGTATCTTGCTGTCTGTAATAATGTATTCTAAAGACACAAAGTATTAGAAAGATAGCTGCAAACACATTATATCCATATGCAGATATATTATATATATATTTACAGATATAAATCTATGGCTGTATATCTATCTGTATAGATAGAAATAAAAGCTAAATTAAGTATATTTACTATACTTGTATAATCTAGTTAGTGCTATTGGTCACACAGCTGTAAGCACATTTTTGGCTTTCCTGTCTTATGAACCATCAGAAAAAACCTCAGCTACTTACATTAAGTAAAACATTCTCAGCCTGTACCTTTTTTCTGCTTTATTACAAGAAACATACTGATAGACTTTATTGGTAAAATAAGGGAAGCCCTGACAAATGGAGAATTTGATAAAATGCATATTAAACCACTAGTACTAAAATAATTATTAATTGTGTAACCTCAAAATGTATTCTGCCAAATTGCCTTGCATTCACTTCTAAAAGCTAAAGTGATGGGAAGATACTCTCCATGGATTTCTATGACTATGTAAACACAATATTTTCCATACACTAAAATATTAAACAAATTTTAGGAGATCTTTCTTATATTTTCCCAAGTCCCAAAGACTTTTACATTAATAAAGTATTAATTTACAGAAGGTTAAATAAAATCAAAGCAAATAAAAGCTTTTTTCCACCTACTGAAGGCCGTTAATAATGAATGATTAAAAAACTCCTGCTATCCTATTTGTTCTATGTCTTTTTTAATAGACTACAAAGCAAATCAAACCATGCACTTGCATTCACCTGATAAAAACCAGTAGTTTGCTAAAGAGTTCTTAAAATCTGAAAATTAAGTTACTAGAGGAGAACTAACTATTTATAAACTAGAATTCTACTCTGTGAAAAAAAACCATTAGGATATTCATCTCCTTATAGCACTGCCCAAAAATGTTTTGTTCAGCTTCTGGTCATGCAATGCTGTTATCAGTATCTAACAGTAGAAAACTCAAGCATGGAAGGACTGCATAATGCAGGCTTCATTTAACTGTAGGTAGTCATCTTCATGTTAGCTTCTTTTTGCAAAATATTATATTTGCACAAATTTTGCCACTAAATTCAGTTGAGCAGGTATTTCATCAGTGGAAAATACAATGGTTAATAGGGATATGCTATAATAGGGATAAATAGCATATTGAGAAGCTCCAAGTGGAAACAAGAAACATGAAGCAATAATAATAATATTCCAATATAAAAAGTTAATGACCCAAAGCTTGAACACATTTAATATTAGAATTTAGACAATCCTTTTTATATATTGCATTGTATTTTGTATGTCTCATCTAGCATTTGTGCTAAAGAAGGTATTGTCACATAGTGTTGACTCCAATACTCTTTTCCAACAAACACTTGTTGAGGACTAGCCTAGGTGCAAGGCATGTGTTTATACACAGTTGATCCTGAAATCTACCCAAGGAATTCATACGGCTTCCAAGGTGCTTTAAGTACATAGAGAACTACAAAGAAAAATAAAGATGCCAGTTTGGGCTTATTGACAACCCTTTCTCACTGACCATGGAGAGAACCACCACAGTTTTGTCTTCCATGTGGCTGCACAAAGCATGAGTTAAGGTATGGTTTAGTTCAGCACTGCTAGAAAGCCATATGATAATTTCTTATCTAGTCTGCTGATACAGAAACATGCATACTGCCAATAAACAAGACAAAGATAAAATATCATGCATCTGAGCCAATTAGTTTTATCAGCAACAGGGAAATAATTCACTTCAATCCAAACCTTTCTCCCCAACCTTTGCATGGCAAAGTTGAGCCAGGGAAGGGGGGGGGGAATTGGGGAAGATGTTTGAAGATTTTTTTTTAGTTTCTCACTATCCTACTCTGATTTGATTAAATACGTTAATTTTCCCCAATTTGAGTCTTTTTTTCCCATGATGGTAATTGGTGAATGATCTTCCTCTGTCCCCATGCACATTTAATTATATTTTCTCTCCCTTGTCCAGCCAAGGAGGGGACCTGATAGAGCAGCTTTGGTAGGCACCTGATATCCAGCCAGTCAACCCATCAGTGATGTTTAGTTCTGCACTGACTCTGGTATTTAGATCCAACTGTAAGTCTTGCTGAATCACATTAACTTGACAGACTTCAAAGGATATTTTAATGTTCACATGGATCATACAATCCAGTATATGATTTTTAAAGAAAAATACTTCTGTTATTGAAAATATGACTTGCAGTCCAGATGCAGAAAAAAATATTTTAGCTTAAATGTATATGTGCTTTTTCCCTAAAGGACATATAAAAGTCTGTGTGGAAATAGTGCACAGGTACTGACTCCCACTTAAAGATGTAGCCTAGTAGCTAATTAGAGTAATAGCAAACATGAAAAGATCCTTCCAAGAATCCTCTGTGTTTACATGCATGTTTTAAATTGAAAGCATGGACCTTTTCAGATAAGACAACACTTCAAAAGCTGGCAAGCAAATTTCAACAGTTCTTAATCTAGTAGCATTTGCTGCTTTTAAACAACCCCTTAACTGCCTGGCAACAGCACAAAGGGTATAATACTCAGAGACTTAAGTTCGCACTTTTTGAACAAGAGTGAAAATTGCGAATGTGCAAGACAGCTTGAGGACATTGTGACACCAGGGTCTCTACTGGGCAGACTGAGTAGACCACTTATCAGATAGTACAGAATAGAAGATGCATGTCTTCCCTGTACAACTTGCACAGTAACACAGATTCTCAAATACAGATCTCCACCATCCATCTTTCCTGCCATCCTCAGCACAGGCTTATCTGAATCACAATTTTTCTCACTGTAGTGACTGTTTAAAACTGTTATCAACATGTTTGTTGGTATAGATGTTTTCCAAAAGCATTCCTTACAGCTTTTACAATACATTTTTTACTCAACCAGTACCCTCCAGGTACGTCCTACAAAGAGGGCTCTAGTGAGGTTATTCTAGAAAACAAAGGTTTGATATGCAGACATATGGATGTAATCTTATGGTATGAGAATACTGTTTTTCACTCCAAGTACTGCCTTTTACTTCCATTTAAGTGCAGGAAGACTGCGTCTGTAAGAAGATTGTTACTCAAGCTTAGTAGGAAAATCTGAGCCCAGACAGTGTTAATTATTGTTTGATTTCATATACTCCTAAAGACGTAATTTATGTGCTTATAAATAGACACACCCCAAGGTGTTTCTAAATTTCTGTAGCCAAAACCCAGCCACGTGAATGTGAAGGAAAGGGGGCTATAGAACAAGGATCTTTTCAGCCTTTGTGTTTATACTACCTTCATTATTATGCAGTTCCTCAATTGTTCCTTATTTTTCTCTCTTTTAAAACCTATTTGTTATTTTACAGCTTTTCTTTCCTATTTTGAACAAAACAGAACAAAATATTATGTGATTTAAAGCTTTTCATCTATGTTTCCTACTCTTCAGCAGCTGGATTTTGCAGGAGTAACCCTTCAGGGACTACTCCATATTTTGGTAAACATCCAATATCCAACATTAATGAACAGTCTCCCATATAAAAATATTTTATCACTCAACAAGCAGCCTCAGATACACTTTCTTGATCCTAAACTTGTCCATACTGTAGACAAAATTATCTCCTGAAATTTAACTGTAATAAGCTTATAGTTCTGGGGTATATGGCATTCTGAGGTAAAGGTGAACTGCACTTAGTAATAATAAAAACCAGGGTTTCCTACACCATGTAGATACCTCATTTTGCTTTGACTCTTTTTAAAGAGTGATTTGAAAATGAAAATGGGAATATAGGATATTTATCAGAAAATTTGAATGCTTTTAGCGTCTTAAGCACTACCGATACTCAATTTTGTAAGGAGTAGAAATTCAACTGAGAAAATTTTCCTCATAAGTATGCTTCTAAGTGATTTTTGATGTAACTGTTAAATTATACTTATTTGCCTACACCTTTCTCAATAAGACTTTAGTATCTTCATATTGGAGCATCAATTATTTTGATCAGATTCTAACTATAATTCTCATGCTGATCTTGAGAGCTGCAGTGAGGGTGATAATGAACTGAATAACCGAGCTTTATGTCTGTTCAGTCGTATTTGTTTAATTGAGTAAAGCATTCGGCTTTCAATTATGTGGAGTCAAACTTTAACAGTTACATAGAAACAACCTTGTTTTAGCTTTGGCAAAAAGAAACTGATAAAGACAGATTCCTTCTGAAATCTTTGGATTCAGCAATCAACTGATCCAGACCACTCACAAGTGAACTTCACAGGATGCCACTGCTTCATTGGAGATGGTGGCAATCTTCCCTATATATTTGATTGGTTTTGACTGAGATAAATGTTATTTGAGGGTTTTTTTCATCGTTTCTAGGAGTTGCAAACTGCATGAAGCAGCTGGCTACAGTGTGATAAAAAGCTGACCTCAGGATTATACTATTATCTTCAAAGAGGAGGAAAAAAGCAAAGCTAAAAGTGACTGCTTCTAAATAGGAAAAGATAGCCAGTGTATCCATTTGTAAAGAAAAAATTGACAATTTGCTAAATTGAAAGTTTCTAACTAGGTAAAACTCATTTGGCCAAATGTGTTTACTTTGAATTTACTTGATTCAAGTAGGGAAAATATAAAAATCCAAATGCTTAGGCAAATTTGGCATATTTTTCTTGTACGCTATTTGTCTTCCTAATACAGTGAAAAGGAATTAAAATTATTGATTAATAATAGTTGAACATATGAAATGCCACAGACCCCAGGTGAGTTCAGTTGACCATTTCATATGACTCACAAAAGCAAACATAAAAGGTGAGAACATGACAAATTTATTTTTAAATTAAAACCTTTTAAGAAAGATCACTATTCAATTGTTTTATACATAAAAGACTCTAGCATCAACGGCATTCATGAAATTTTACTGGGAATCTGTTCTGTCTGGGTTGGTATACTTGTGTTTACATAGACTCATTACTGCTTTTTTATGAAATAGAAAACACGGAAAACACTACTGAAGAACTGAATTTCCCATGATGCTTAGCTCTTATACATATTCTTAATGACATTATGTTTTCATTCCTCCTCTCTGTATTATTTCTTCTGTGCGACTACCACTTTCTTGGGTAGCTATATGACTCTATATAGCTCTATCAATTTAACTATGTTGCACATGTTTAGTACATCTAAAAGAATATTCTTAGGAAGGGAGAGAAATCAGTACCAGTGTACCTTGCTTCAACAGGTAATAATTTGAAGTGATCCAGCAGCTGCTACATCAGCAATCCTCCCTGTGGTGGAAATGTCGGAGAGTAGCAGGACAAACAGCTGAAATGGAACCTGCCATCTTCTCCCCTTGTAAATTCTTTACTTATGAATTGGGATGTGCCTATCTTGTCAGCCTCTAAGCTTTCTGTCAGTCTTTAAGCTCTGTATTTTCATCAAATCCCAGGCCAGATGCTTCCAAGCATTTTGTTTGCTTAGCTGGGAATACTATCATCACTCCTATTTTCATGACATACTGTGTGATATTAAAATAATCCCTCCACTTTGCAGTTTTTAAAGATAACTACCACCATCATGATTCAAAAATCCAGTAAAAAAGTACATGTGAAAATACATCCAAAAGAAAACAAGCAAGTTTAGGAAAAAAAAAATCTAACATTCCTCCCTGGAAGATATTGCCCAAAAGGATGAGGAATTTCCCTCATTTGCAGCATATGATACTTGACTGGAAAAGGCATTGAACAAGTCTACTACAATATTACTAAAAGCTGCATGCTACCTTGTAGAGCTTCTCCCCACAATGCATTGTGCGTACCAGAAGTAAGAATTTTAAAGGTAAAATCAGATTGTGAGAAAATATCACAATTACCAAAAAAGGTTTGTGGGGTTTTTTCTAATTTTTTTTTGGTGTAATATTATTTGCTGGGGATAAAATGTTTTATTTACATTAAAACATACCATTTTTATATTATGATAATGAGCCCATTTTAAAAGTGAGAAGTGAAAAACAGTATCAAATAACATGTATCTTTTTCAAGGAGAATAAACAAATATCCCCTCCTCTGAGTTAATTATTACCCTGTAAAATCAACTATTTTCTAAAACATGAAAAGGAAATTAATATTTTTCACTTTTATCACAAAAATCAAACAAACAAATAATCGATTTTCTATTCTTTGGGCCAAATTATCACTGAAACATAACTACAAAGATAAAATTAATTAACTATCTATGTATAACGACTCCTTGAAATTCTAATCTCTACAGTTTAGTTATATGGATGGTACATATTCAATGCAATTTTGAAACTGTTTAATGAAGATGTAGTTCTAATTTATCAGATGATTGTTTAATTACAGGCCAGTGAATGCAATTACATTTTCTGCTTAAGGATAGAGCCTTCTTACAGTTCAGAAATTAATAAAAGCACTCTCATTATACTCTTTACTATTATGCAGTGTAACTGCTCTGAAACTTAGTATATTACATACAAACAGTGAAAAATTAAAGATAAAACAAGCACTTAAGTATGTTTATTAAACATGAGTTTAGTACATTTTAAATGTGAATGTACTGTATTAATCTTGTTCCTCTGGTATGAGAGTTAAAATCATGTCATATCAATTTGGCAAAATATTTTTTTTTCTGTTCTCAGGGGTTTTTATTTAGCACTAGTGCAATCTTTGAACCCTTACCTAACACACTTTACAAACGCACTTTTCCCAGCTTGCTTGTTCTTGTCAATACTCCTTTTCTATGTTTCCAGAGGCCTGTGGTCTCACTTTAAAAAAAGTAATGCAAACAAAAAAAAGCCACTAGGCAAATAATTGGGGAAAGTACATGAATAACTAAAGGAATAATTTGAAACCAGACTATTGAAACTGCAAAAATTCTAGCAGTATTGCTCAAATTCTGATTTACAAGAGCAGCCACAGTAGCTGATTGCCAACACAAACCACTTTGTTGCACATCCACTGCAGAAGGGAGCTCAGTCAGGACATATAGGAGTTTAGTGAAATGAGAGTGGACATAGTGTTTCAGACAGGATTGGGTTTGCGTGGTAACATTTTGATAGTGGGGGACCTACAGGGATGGCTTCTGTGAGAAGCTGCTAGAAGTTTCCCCTTGTGTTTGACAGAACTGACAGCATCTGTTGTCCAGCCAAGGGCAACCCACCAGAGATATTTATTTCTGCAGAAACTCTGGTATCTGCTCCGAACTGTAACTGAAAATGCGCCATACAGACTGGGGCTCCATCTAGCCTGGCAGCCAAAGAGGATACCCAAAACCAAGATAAACGTATTTGATATGTCCCCAAAATACTCTTGTGACCAAATAGAAGCAGTAAATACAAGTGGCTTTCAAAACTAATTCAGAAGGCAAATACCAGAGCGGATCCAGACAGCCATCAAGCTTGTTTCTTTCAAGTAGGAAGCTAAACATCACCTGCAGCACACCATTGCTCTGCATTTACTTGCAAGCTCTCACTGACAACATCCACCATCAAATCAATAGTTATATTCTCAAACACTGTGCCCTCCACTAATACTACCACAATCATTATGCACATTCTAAGAAAAGCTGTTTTCAGAAGAGTGAACAGAAGTGACAATAACCTGATGTATCAACCCTGTTACCCACTGCAATATATACTGAAACTGTTAGACATATATCAACTGTTATCTTTTCCATCTGGTCTGCAGGTTGTCTTTCCAGAGAGGCACATGAGAGCTTGCATTTCACTTTCTATTGATCCCTTAGTTACACACTACTACCTGAAAGAAACCTTTGTTTCAGGTTGGTGTCCTAAGCATTCACTTTATACATCTAAGCAACAATAATGCACACATGCAAAAACATGCAGCATCAAAATAACTTGAGAAGCTCTGTATGTATAAAATTGATTCTGAACTTTCAATTGCCTCAAATAGTTGATTTGTTTTGCTATGTAGCAACTGCAAATTCACTCTGTTTCCATGCTGACATATTAAACTACTTGGAGGAGTCTATACAGCTAACTACTTCAAGCACACTGCATTAAAAATGCAGAAAAG
>JAOEHY010035566.1:0-21128 GCA_025447955.1 Psilopsiagon aurifrons
AAGGGCAAAGATAATGAGCTCAAGGAAAAATGTAAAGAATGACCACCAATTATTGTAAGGAAGGCTGAACCTTTAGGAGAACTGGAGTGTAACCTTAGTTTTAGATATGCAGCTATACCAGTGGGTCATCAGGTTGTATAAACAACTTTCTCTGAGATAATTAGTGGAGAGTAATGTCTTTCTGAGCTAGCCAGAGCAGCATGGGGGCAGAAAGTGTATATGTGTCTCAAGACAACAGTGTTAAGTTTAACAGCTTTCCAGATAATGAAATGAACTTTGAAGAGAGCAATGGGCTTGACCTGGCTTCAACCATCATATTCCTTCCCAGTGACTGGGCACACCCAGCGTCATGAAGGTGAGCATATAGAGACTGGTAATGGAAATCATGTTTGTCTGGTGATTCAACTGCGTACTGCAATAGCTGTATTGTGCTTGAGTTGTGATTTCAGTATGCTGTATCACTACTAAATCAAAATCCCATGCATCAACAATTACATCAAATATTCAACTTTAAGCCCTCCATATGAGAATACCTAAAAGACCTCATCAGAGACTATTAGACTGACATTTATCCACGAGCACTCTATTTTATATAATATTGGAATCAAAAGAGAAAAAATTAACATTTGCAGTACTTCATGGGATCATAATAAGAAAGAAATTTGGGAGAAATGGGCAAAATACTTGTTATACTGGTGCTAGAACTTCTTCCATAAAGAACATCACATTACACAAAACACAGTAAAGGCAACAAAGACAACACAGTGAGCTATTTCATTCTTGTATTGGGGAAGGAGGAGATTATGATTGATGGGTCTGTAATTGAAGAGTTAAACTGGTATCTTATACCTGCAAGGCAGAGATGTTTATATTCCTTGATGCATGCAGTTGAAATCAACTTCCAGATTGTTTGAAGGCTTTCGTGTTGTGTTTTGTGGGTTTTGTTGTTGTTTTGTTTGATTGTTTTTTTAATAGTAACATGGAAAGAAATCTTCAGAGAAAATACTAACAAGACTGTGTGTTCAGAACAAAAATCTATTTACATCAGTTTTATAAAAATTCATGGCTATGAGTTGAAAACATATTTCACTTGAATCTCTCCTGTCAGCCACCTTTTAATGGGTTAAATGCCCTTTTGGTGTGCCACTGCTTTAAAAATCACTCTAAACTGTCTTCAGTGAGCTATCTTTCTCGTAGTATGACAAATTTAGTCACTGATAAAAGACTGAAAGATACTGAAATTGCCTTTTTCTATTTAGAAGGAATGTAGAAAAATGGCTTCTTCTGGCTTATGAATATTAAAATTGTTCTTATTTTAATCTAATAGATGAAAAAATATCTTCTTGTTATTAGTCATGATGTTAATGTTCTTATTTTTAATCTTCCTGAGGTAGTGTCCTTTCTCTTTCCACAAGAATAGACAAGAGTTCTGTCATTTTGCAGTACTTTTCATCTTTTTCTTTAGTAATGAAAACTTAGGTACTTGCTTTCCTTTTGATTGAATGGTTATTAAACTTATGGCAAAAAATAATGTATTTGGCTGGCAATATTTTTCAGTGCTTTCCATTTATATGTTTCAGGAAAAAAACAAACAATTCACCAGCCCCCATCAACTCCCCAGGGTCTTCCACAAGAAGATTCCCTTCCCCCAACTGGCTGTCTATATGTTTTCACTCAGAAACAAAATTAATCACAGGGTTCTTTATATTGTAATAATGAAAGATATTCTTTTGGTGCTTTGAAATGATGTCACAAGTTTAAAATAAAGATTCATACCCTCCCCCCCAGCTTCCTGTGTGTAACTAAGGTGTGTAATGCAAATTATTTATGTGAACACTCTCTTTAAGAGATAAAATAAGCTGTAAACATAATTATAAAACAAAAGAATAATCAGCATTATTTTTTTCATCTCAGTAGACCTATGCAAATCACTGTTAACAACGTAGCCATACTCTGTGAGGAAGTAGAAACAACAGCATATTTATATTAAAGATTGCATAAGGAAAAATTATAGCATGAATGAGAAGGGAAGAGGAAGTAGGTCTCCAAGTCACTGCAAAATTAGTTTTGAAGTGTCTTTTTTAAAACTGTAAATAAATAGCCATTTTGTCTATGATTACTCTGAAGATTAAATAACAAGATACACTTGTAAAGTGTACTTGCATTCTCTTTCCAGATAGAAACTTTAATTCAATACTTTGAACTACATAATTTTCACCATTCAGGCTGGACTGTCAGACTTTGGTATAATCTTCTGCACTGTTTGGTGGCTTCTGGTTCCTTAAGTTGAGTGAAATTTCAGGGTGTCATTCCTGCTCTGTTGTCCTTTTTTTCCTGTAAGCTTAAATATAGCATTCAGCACTGCTATGGTAGCAAGTGAAACTCTTTCCCACTAGATCAGTATGACATTTCTGGTTGTATTTGATGCCCAAACCAATTTTGGCTGAAACAACTTATTATTTTTTCTGAAATCCTATAACCTTTCAACAAAATACTGCTTTTACTTTGCTTGCTTTATTAAGCTGCATGTAACTTGGCTAACCTCAGCTTTGTAATGAAGCAATATTTCCTGCTTTTCACTGTTTTTTTTCTTTTTTAACCCAAATAGGACATCTTTCATTCAGTTCAATAAAAGGAGGTGTTGGCTTCATTTTGGTTTTGCTTCTCTTTGTTTACTCTGGAGGAGGATGGATACCTTGTAGAGTCTTTTATATGCCCTAGCATAGTACTTCATGCGTACTAAGAAAGAAAGCCATGAAAGAGAGGCATCACCACATCAGTCAAGATCTGTGTAGTGGGAACAGAAGCAAAAAGTACTATAGTGCTTTCATCCCATGTTTACCTCCTATTTCACATGTTGGCAATTCTTACAATTGCAGGAAGATAGAGTAATGTATGTTGTTTGGTGCAGTTTGACAGTGGCTGGTAACAATCAGGTGGAATACTAACTTCAGTTCAGCACAGGAAACTTCTGTATTTTGTGGCTCAGTAAGTGGTGAAGACAAATGTTAGTTCCAGAATTCAAACCAAACATCGCACACAGCCCTCCAAAACATGCGGTCTAACAGAACTCAGTGCCAGGGCACTGGTTCCTTGGACTGAGGAAATTTTCCCAGAGGAGCTAGAATCCCTTAAGGTTGCTTTACTTTCTCATTATTACAATATTTTTTATTATTTATCTTTTATCATTTACACTGATATTGTCCCAATTGCTAGTTTATAGAAGTGAACTGCATAGTTGAAATTCAACAACTCTAGTGTTCAGATAGTTCAGATAGTGCTGTATTGCCAGTCACCTCATGTTGTTCAAGACAATAATTTTTTTTAATTGCAACTCTCAGATTTCTGTTAGTGTTTGTGTTACTATTTGTACCCAAGAGCCAGTTAGCTTGTAGGATAAGCGCAATTTTACAATATTGCTTTTCACATTGAACAGAACAACTGTGAAATCTTTCATTTAATTAAAAGCGTTTCATTTTATCAGAATAAAAAGTCTTTTTAGTAGCTGAAGTCAGGACGTCACAGAGTTCAGTTACATTTTACCTAAAATATGACTCTCATTAGCTATTGAATAACTGAGTTTACTTCCATCAACATATTCTAGCACCAGACACTGAATAGGGAGGATGATACAAAATGTTGTGAGTGGCTGTGGTCACCAAAAGTTTCTTAACAACACAAGTAAACTAGAAGAGTATTAATGTTAATTAAAGTGAAATATTTTCAAATTTAAGCTACACCCAAAGTGTTAATTTAGAGTGCCCATACTATAGGAAGAAGCTAAAAAGAAAAAATTAACTATATGGTTTTCTGTTGACACTTTGCTTTCTAATTCAAAATGGTATCAGGTGTTCTTGATCTTAAATGCTCTAATATGATCTATCATTCTTTGCAGTTAGATTGCATCAACTGAGAAGATTTCTGAGAATCAATATAGTAATTCTTCTGGCTTTTTCAAATACACACAGTGTTATACAAATCACAGATTACTAGATAATTGCAACAAAATGATTTATAATTTTAATAAATGTATTGCAGTGCTCCGTAGAGGTTTCCCTTTACCTTAAACCACCATTTTACTTCATTGTGTGAACAGTTTATCCTTCGTCTCTTCATTGTCAATGGCTACATCCAGAATTGTTATTTACTGATTTTTAACTATAAAGTAATACTTCTTTGGCTGGACTGAAATAATACACTTTTCCTTGTTCCTTAAACTTTAAGAAAGCCATTTAGTTCAATGTTCTACACTGGTGATTTTCAGTTTAATAAAGGTCTTTCTATCAGGAAATTTTTGTCAGCAATAGTCACAGGAATGGCTTTGGCATTGTATATAAAAAACTTAAGCAAAGTATTTGATAGCTAATTTAATGACAGAATATAGTTTGTTTTCCTCTTGGATGTGTGAAAGATATTGTAATAAGGTAGTTAAAGAGGAAACCCATCCTAATATGCTGTTGGCTGCTTTTGGGAAGAACAGAAACTTTTCTTTTGTTACTGGTGTTCAGAGGAAGAAGCTGACAGGAGAATGTAGGCATATAGTGTTATATCTGTAAAGAGGTTTGAGCCTTTTGAATCATAGAAAAGAGCTGGAGAGTGATTTATTTAGCCTGTTTTTCAAGTGCACTTAAACCAGGATAGACTTTCCATTTCCTTCAGGCGTCTGGTAACTGCTACAAGAGAACAATCTAAATACACTTCACTGGCAAATTCAGACTGTGAACAGGCCTGAGAAGAAAATACAAAATTCAGCAAAGTCATCTCAATATTTGCACATGCTTAATAGAATTTGAGCATTTCTTTAGAGAAACAAAGATGACAGAGGGCTGGACTGAAACAGAATTTTGGAGGTGTGTGTGGCAACCCAGAGACGAAAATGCTGGGTCCTCTGACAAAACATGGGGAGAGCTGGTATCTCAGGAAAAAGATTCATAGGAACCATCACGCAGGATAACCTTTCTCATTTTACACATCCCAATGTACATAAATTATGTGGAAATTTCTGAGCTTCTAGTAGGTGCTTTTAAACTTGTCTGTATTGGATGTTGTGGGCAGATATTTATTCACTGGATCTAATGACTTATGTTAGAATGTCATCAACCCAATATAGTCCATATGTTGCACTATGAGCACAAACTAAGCAAATTTTTTCTCCCGTTCATAGAGCTCACATACTGGGGCTGATGTCAGGGCAGGTCAAGCAAATCCTGACCATTTCTGATCCATAAAGTTTAAAAAATGACTGAAAAAGTACTGGGAGAAATAATCACATGCCAGGAAGCTAGTTCACTTTGTTTTCCATTTTTAAGCAATGGAAGCAAGTGACAATGTCAGAAAGCTGAGAGCTCTGCAGCATTTCACTGCAATAGGAGCCAGCTGGTTTCCACACCCTTGCAGATTATTAGCAAATGCCAGAGTTGCTGAGAATTGCTCCTCTGCGGCACAAAGTAAGCATTGTGGCTTGTCTCTTGCCTCTGGAAAAACACTCAAACAAGGTCCCGCAACCAGGAAAAAATGAGCCTTCTTCAATTTGTTACATTCATACTGTCAGACTCCAGTTAAATATCACTATGATTAGGAAAAAAAAATCTCTAATCAGCTTACTGGAAGCCTCAGCCAAAATAGTGGCAACATGCTATCTGCATTCCTTTGTTTTATAAAATCTGGAAGATTTGTTTGTTTTTCTCCATAATATTCTCTAATGCTAGTACCTGAGTTGGAGCAGAATGTGGCCATATGCCATACCATTTTTTATGCTGAATGGAAGGATTGTGTGCTATTTTGAGGCAAACACCTTTACTCGGGGACTCCACAAGAACTCAGTGGGATCCATGGGGTTATTCAGTATAAAATGGCACAGCATCTCTGAATTTGGCAGCAGCTTTCATCACAGTCTCAGGCAAAATGCTATTTGTGGGTGAGGTGCCACCCATCGACAGGACCTCTTCCAGTTTCCTCTGCTTTCTCTTCCTTCTTAACATAAAATTGATAAAGCAACAAGAGAGCAAAATTATGTAGTACTGCTTCCTAGGAAGCAAAGATCTCATGAATGCTTACACCTTACAATTAGACTCTTAAAGGTCTTTTCCAACCTAAATGATTCTATGATTCTATTCTCTTAAATGAGATTTTGGGCTCAGTGGGAGAATACTGTGTAAGTAGTGCCACAGCAGTGTACTTGCTGCTAAAATTGGCTTTCTAGTCTAGATATAGCACAGTTGATGCAGTGCTTATCAGGCACCTAGAAGACCCCTGGGGTAAAGCCCACTTCACAGACCTGAGACTCAGTCATCCAGATGGAGAGTCAACAAGATTCTTCACATTTAGATACTAAAGTCCTGGGATCTTCTTGCAGAGGACAGACTGCCCTGAATGAGGGCCACTTGAACAAGCTGAGGCAGGTATGTGTCCACTATTGAGTGCCACAGCATGATCTGGGTAGAGGTATAGATCCTCCTGCCTTTCAAAGGAGGGTGTCCCTGTGCAATCTAGTATGTAACAGAGTGGTTGTAGGGCTTGTCTTGAGAAATGATACTGCAGCTCTTGACTCTGTTGATGTTTTTGTTGCCCAAAGTCTACCAGTGCAGCCTTCCAGCTGCAGAGGGAAATTCTGAATCTTCTCACCTTGTAGAAGCTAGAACTAGCAATTGAAATACAGGAGACATGAAAAAGACATATGGGTGGTGACATAGTGTTTCTTGGACTGCTGCAGCATGTCAGGGCCCTGAGGGCACCCCCTTCCACCTGCCTCCAAGGGCTGCCTGTGCTCAATGGCTCACTGCTATGGCACAGCTGTGTAACTGGGTCAGACTGCTGTGACATCAGCTAAGTGTGATAAGCCTTCTTAGGGCCCTTCCTCATCCTGGGAATGGCACTTAAGCTCAAACGTTTGTATGGGTGCTGCTGCCTTGTCCTTTGCTGATTCTGTTTTTTTTTTCTTTCTTTCTGGCTTAGTGCTGGACTTGATTTGTGATAGCAGGGTTGCTATAGGCGATCTATGGACAGATGCTTGACTCTGCTTGTTACTGCTGGTTCCTCTTTCCTTTTTTAGGAACTATGAGACTGAAGTACTTGCTGGTGATGTTGTAGCCTGGCATTCACTTTCTGATACTGGCTTGCAGTCTTTCAGAAAGCAGCTGGCTCATGCTGCTCCCTTGCATACTGCTGTAAGAACTGGTGGAAAGGTTTGACCTGTGAAGATGGTCCTGGCTATAGCTGTTGATACTTATCTTATGAACCACTTGATTGAGCTTTCCTTGGAAAAAAGGTGACTGTGTTTCAAATACTAAAAATCAATGCTCATTAGTAAGATGGGTTTTCCTACTGTTCTGGCAATTTGAACTTTTGCATATGGAATATAGATTAGAAATAAATTGAGGTTTTGATATGAGATTTCATTAATACCTTGTACAATGGCATTAGAATCTTAACATAAGAAGGAATATCATCTGCTAGGAATACCCCAAATACCAGATTTTAATACACTGTTTACCTTTTCCACAGCTGTCTCCTCGTCAGTGATTTGGGGGTAGCCTGTTCTGCTAGTGTTTCTCTGCCTTTTTTCATATGAAGTTCCTGCATCACTGCTATTGGGTCTCTAAACACCACACTTAACTGTATGCTGTTAAAGTTCATACTGTTTCTGTTACTCCAGTCATTGTACTGTCCATGTCTTTTCTGTACAAACCTTTAATCAAGAGTTCTGTTGGATTCAGTTTTTCAGGAAAGCTTAATGAAGGGTTTTACTACTTTCTTAACCCAGATTGCACTGTGTTATGAGTGAAATGTTAAAAGCTCTTCGTTGCTATGAAAGCTGAGATAGCCTATGACAAAAGCAGAACTTGGACCTTTCAGGATGGGGGAACTTTAAAGTCAAAACCAAATGGAGGTTAGGTGCATTCACAGCTGGACTGCAATTTATTGGTGTTTCTAGTATTATGGGTTTAGGCTTTACTAAAATATACTTTGTTAAAACGTTTTTGGTTTTTTAGGACTTAAAAAATAAAAATCTCACTTTTTTTTTTTTTTTTTGTAAGGTTATATGAAGTAAGCAGGTGCAGGCAGGTCAGTAACAATGCTGTCAAAGAACAGTTTGGGTAGGCTTTGTCTTAGCATCTTCTTCATTCTCTGGACTGCTCTGTTGAAAGAATTGAATGCTGGAATCCTTTTTTTCTCTCTCTCTCTTTAAATTCATGTGGTGCACTTTGTGCTTTTAGATTCATTGAAGTTTTGTAACTGCAGTTGCTGAAATTAATTTCAGTGAAGTGTATACAAAGGGGCTTCCTTGCAACTGAACTTTTTGCATTCTACATTAAACTCTACAGAATTCAAGAGTTTGCCTGAATGGCTGATACACTCACGATTGAAATTGCTGACGAACAGCAAGTTGCAAGTGTTTCTTGAAATATCTCCCCCAACATTTTATTTTTTTTTTTTTTCCTAGTCTTGACCTGGAACATGCTATCTCCATAGAAAATCAGGTTCTAAGAGTGGAAATTTGTAGTGTTATGTAAGAAGAAATGTGTGTTGTTCCATGTACCAGGTACTGTAATAATGTCTTTAGGTCTGTATGTAGAACTAAAATGCTTTTTTGCACTGTGAATTCTCATACGATGCTGTTTGCCACCAGTATGTGATTTTTCTAATATAATTTACTTTTTGATTGGACATATCAAGCATGAAAGGCATTCAACAGCATCCTAGCTTCCCAATTCATATCCAGTGTATATAGAAAATCCTGCTTTATCATAGCAAGTCCAGGAGTTGTCTAGAGGTACACTCTAATAAACAACACAGCCATCTAGTGGTGAAAACATAACCGGGCCTTTTCGAAGGGCTGGGCATTTACTTCAACACTTGTGGGCACCACAAGATGCATCTCTTGGATTAGGATCTTGGATTTTGAAAGCAAATTGCGTATTTAAGTCTCTTGGGCAGTATCCATATATTCAGGGAAAATTCATCGTGATACTCTTAAGACACAAAACTTTGATATTCAATTCATGGTAATTTTTGCAAGTGTTGGCAAATATAAGCAGGTTTCTGGTGGGGTTTTTGGGGTTGTTTTTTTTGTTGTTGCTTGTTTTGTTTTCTGGGTTTTGTTTGTTTGTTTGTTTGTTTGTTTGTTTTGGTTGATTGGTTTTCAAATACTTCATTATTTTCCACCTACAAAGTGCTTTAACTGCCATAATGCATTTTTACCTAACCCTTTAACCTCAGAATTTTAATTTCTTATTCAGATCCTACCATTTTCCATTGCATCCTAGGCTTGTTCAGTTATTTTCCTCTTTCCAAACTGTAACGACCAAGCAGTCGAATTTTGTGATTGCATAATCTACTAAAAGAATTTTCAATGAGCTGTATCTGACCATTATTGCATATTTTCCCTACCTCTAAGCCATTTAGTATGATCATTGCCATGACCAATGAAAGCCACAGGTTTTGTATTGCCCTGATAGTGTAGGTCTTAGGACTTATCTTGCCTTGCCTTGCCTTGGTCTGAGCTACTTTTAATATTTGGTCTAGTGATTAATGCCTAGCTTGTTTTAGTTAGTCCTTGTGAATAGACTTTACTATAAAGGTCTGACACACCACATTATTGATTCATCGTCTAAGAAATAAGAGCCCATTATGGCAAATAAATCTGCGGGATGCTATGGTGTAGCTTTAAAACTTCAGTTCGGAAGCAGGGAAAGAAGCAGACTGTGATAAGAAAACATGCAAAAATAGTCCCAGGCAAATGCCAGTATTAATGGAGAATGGACTCTGTACACACAGCTAAACTGAAGCCTCACTGGAAAAAGCTGAGGTGGTTAATGGCCTGCTGCAACATTTTCTCCAACCATCTCTCTGCTTGATGAAGATTTGTGTCATCAACCTTGTGACCCAAGATTCATGTGAACAGTGAGCATAGCACCAAAAAAAAGCAATAGATATAAATAAAGTGTTGTATAATAATATTAATGACATCACCCGTGAGTCTTTTCAGTGTGGATTTGGACTATGAGCTAGTATTACTGCAGCTAGACTGCTCAGTTGGTTGTATATTAATAAAACTGTTAGGATTATTATTATTATAAAAACAAATTCTTGACTCTGTATATAACATGATGTTCTTTTTTGGCCATAACAGTTCTTTGAGTATAACATACCCATAACATGCACTACCATCTCTATATCAGAACTGAGAAGACCTATTTCACCTTTCATCCTTTCATTTCATCTGTTCACTATTCCTGAAAACACAACTAGTCTGCAAGACCTGTCCTTACTAACTTTCATCTATTGAGTAGTTAGAATTGATTATATAGCATATCCGTACCAAAGAAGAAAAGCCTGGAGGAACATTTTAGACTATAAAGAAGTTGTTGTTTTATGAAATCATTGGAATAAAAAGAATGTCTTCTATGTGATCTGTAATGCCAATTGTCCTTCCATTGATATAATTTTTCATCAAAACCCTCGGTTATATCTTCTATCAATTGGAGACAGAAGTGACAGCACTAAAAGTCAGGTAGTGATCTACCTGAATTGTATCATGGGTTGATATAATTTTTATGCGTCCCAACTGTACCATCTAGGGTTTAAAATGATTGAGATTTTTGAAAAATCTCATCCTTTGTGTAAAATGCAATGTTCATTAGAAATTTCACAGATGTATGCAGCTGAGTTATCATATCTTGACTCTAGCTCTTTAACTGTTCCAGAATTTAAAAATAGGTTAAATAAATGTATAAATAAAATTAATATTTCAGAAAATGAAAGGCTATGTAGTTTCCATGAGGAGGAAAAAATGTTAAGAGAGGGCTATTTTTAGAAATGGACTAAGAATTTGGGGTATGAAAGGTAGCTCCATCATTATGCAGACTACCAGAAGTCAGAAAGTCAATATGTATAGCTCTTGTGAATATTAAAATGTTTTCTTTACATTCTTTTAGCATCTTCTTAATGCTTTTTAGATGCTTGAAAATATCTGCTGTTCGGTTCCTAAGGCAAGTAGCATGAATTCAGTCCAATATTTCAAGCAGCCATTAACATGTGATTTGTCAAACACAGTAAACTCTTCCTTCTGGAAATGCTTTGTCAGAACTTTGCTTTGCATTGCAATTGCTGTCACAATGAATAATGTGTCATCCTTTTTCTTTTTTTTTTTTTTTTTCCCCTTAAGCAATCAGATTTTGCTATTTTTGAAAATTATTGCATTTTAGGACTTCCCAACAATAGACGGATTAGCTTTGAGTCTGAATACATAATAAGGAGCTGGCTATGCAGATACTTCACAGTCGATATTAGGAGGGGTTTTTTTCCCCGCCAGATTTCTTAACACTTTTATTTTAGTATTCTTCTCACCCTCAAAATGAACAGGGAAAAGCTGGTTAAAAAAAAGAAAAAAACTACCACTTTTTCCTGAGGAGCAACCTGGTTTCTAAGGTTTTTTTTGGAAAGCAAATGGCATAAAATTCTCAGCACTGTAGCACAACTACAAACAGTGTAGTAGTTCTCAAGAATTTTCATTACAATAATTACCTACCTATCTATCTACCTACCTGCCTTTTGATTGTCCCTGAAACAGAACAGGAGCAGAGGGTAGGGAGGAAGTGGAAGGTGGGGGTGACAGTCCAGGGTCTTTTTATGCTGTTGAAGACAAAGTGGTAACCATATTCTGGATTTTCAGATATCTGTAAATTAGTACCAGGTGCAAAAATTTGCATGAGAAGGAAAATCAGGTGTTTTCTAGGAAAAACATCTGTATTTCTAATACAATAAAATGCCATTGTCTTCCAAACTTACCTCGTTCTTGCAAGATTTAGTAATTTCCTCTATACCCCACACTGATCTGTAACTTGCAGCAATGTAGCGAGAACCCCAGAATCCAATCCAGCTGAAGTTAACTGCCTCACAACATTTCTGTTCCAGATAACATTGTCCAAGTCCCTTAAAAGTCGCTTTTTCTGAAGTGGAAATTAAACAAACTGGGTCTTCACCAAAACCACAATTAAACAGCTTAAGAGTTGCATTGTAGATGAACTTTAAGTCTCCTTTACCATAAGAAAAATAGAAACCAGGATTATTCTGCTTTTCTATTGTTGGTTGAGGTGAATTTTCTTCTTACTAAATGCAGTAATAACTACTATCTGTTAGAGGAAAGCATATATTCAATCTTGAAAGCAAATTTATTTGGACAACTGACAACTGGGAAATCTCTTTAGCAGAAGCTCCCTGAGTACTTAAAAACGCTTTAGGACCTGTGGAGTGTCAAGAAGGACACAGTCATGGCATTCACATGATGAAACATGCTGCAGATGCTAGCTTGAATGACAACCTGCAAATCTCTTTCTTACATTATTCTGTTAGATAAAAATATAAATATATTAGAATGATATTAGTAATAAACTTTTCTGGTTAGCCATTATATATTTTATTCTGATTGCTCCTAACTTCTTTTGTTAGCTGTCTTTCAGAGGCTTCTGTTTCACTAGCAGTTTTCAAGAGTACTATCTTTTAAAAAAAATCCAAAAACATTATGAAGTTGAGTACAAGTTTGAAAAATACTCAAGCAGTTTACCAAACTCGTTAGTCCTACTTTCATGAAGTTGATACTAGATAACTTCAGAAACAGAAGGTTTTTTTCTGGTAAATGCAAAATGTTCCTTTCTGATCAGATCAAGATGTTAAGCATTTAGGCATTACTTTTGTGTCACATCTTCATATCAGTTTTTGAAACAGCATGGAGAATTAGAATCCCTGTTTTTCAAATAGGTATTAAAAATTATGCTCTAGATCAAATCTCTAACTCAGGAAATCCCTGAATTCTTCTCAGAAGATGGCAAAGATTTTTCTCTACTTTCCCTCTCTCTTATATGCTTCCTAAACAATAAATATTGGCTTCTATTAAAGCAGCACATGAGATAGAATGAATCTTTGCTACGAGTCTGTAAAGTTCTTATAGCTACTAGAATGTGAGATAAACTGCCTTCAGTCTTTTAGCATAACACTGGATAGTCAAATCTATGATAACACATGTCATTTGTGGTGTCAACAATGAGAACATCATATCTATATAGTACCAATTTTATACTGTATTAGAACATACACAAATTTGAATTTTCACTAAAAAAGTTTCTTTGAGCAAAGTGTTTGCTAACCTTTGCTCACTGTCTTTGGAGTGTTTGGGAGAGAAAATACCGGGCCTACTTTCTGTCAGGACCCCACTATATCTTAGCTATCACTTATAAATTGTTTCAAGCAATATGGCTCATGTTGCAGTCACATTCAGTATGACCAGAATATCAACAGAACTTTTGTCACTGATAACAAAAACACAGAGCAATGTCTTACTCTCCAGTACTGAATCCCATTATTTAGGCAAATACTACTTGTGCTATTGGGATGTCAGTGAGATGCTTCATAAATTTCCATAGTGACTCCCCTATTCATCATTATGATTAGCAGTGCCAGTTGTAAGGATATTTTCTTCTTTTTAAGGCTAATGCAAATGCTTTGCTCCTTAGGAGTAATTACTCAATAATATTCCTAGAGCAGGGCACAGATAAAAAATATTTTCACTTTAAAGAATTTGATATTTTTTAGAAGGATATAAAACCAAACAAAGCATTTTACTAAACTACTTTAAGGAAAATCTCTAGCTAAAAGATTAGCATGGCCCCTACGCAAGGATGACATGCAAATTTCGTGAAGCATTCCATATTTTTTCACTGGAAATGGACCAGCCTCATGTGTTTGTAGTTGGAATTCAAGAACACTCATTTTCATTCTTTATTCAGGTGTGCATTCCAACCACCAAGCACAGGAGTCCTTTCCTGTTGGCCATCTGAGTATTGAATGAAGTGCCTTCAAAGGCAGTAAATGAGTGATTATAGCAGGTACTGCCTGAGACAACATGTCTAGCTCAGAACTAAGAAAAAGCACACACTTGGGCTACAATTTTCCGTAGCCATATGGAAGTCCTTGCCTATTTCTTTGCCCTTTGTTAATTTTTAAACTGCTATCTAGAACCAAGAAACATATGATCTTCTCAAACCAATGAATTTTCCTTGAAAATTTTATTCTGGAAAGATAAAGTTTTTTTATTATATATTCAAAATTTTTCTTGATTATAGCCATTTTCTAACAGCTATTTTATGTATGGTTAAAGAGTTCTCTTGTTACTGACACACATAACTATATTTATTTCCATAGCTTTTAAGGGTTACACAAAGAATGCAGATCTGAAAATTAATTTTTTATTCTTTTTTTCTCCTTGGTAGAATAAATAATTTTTAAAGAAACCCTTAAAGGGATGCAACGATGTGCTGGGGCTTCAAACAAGACAGAATATTGGGATTAAGCTGCTTGCATGTAAACTTGAAGTTTATTAAAGCCAAGCTAGAATTGATTAAAACACTGTTAGCAACAGTGATTTTTTTTCAACAGAAAACTTCAATCAAGATACAAACAAATACAGCATACTTTCTACCCTCCACCCTGCTCTCCCTTTCCTCTCATTTATTGATGCTGATGCCTGCCCTCTGTTTGTAAATTTCCTCATCCACTGGTGTGATGGGAAGGGGGTAATTGCCCAGCTGAAGCTATTTAAGTGCTTCCAGGAAACAGGACTCCTCCTTTCTCTCCAGGAGAGAAATCTTGTGAAAAAGTTTTGATTCATCTCCAAGAACAGACTATACTGTAGCTCTCTTAAGATTCCTTTTAAGATTTCCTTCCCCTGGGTCAGAGTGGCTCCTCTTTTTCTGATCAGCTGTTAAATGGAAAACCAAGTACACAGCTGCCAGCAAGTTATGAAGACCCTTTCTGTCACAGCTGGATGAAGGTAATTGTATCATGAATCTTATGGTTTGTTTTGTTGGGTTGTTGGGTTTTTTTTCCTTCTAAAAGATAATCTAGTTATTTAGCTGGAACCTGAAATTTCAAGTGTCTTCAAAGTGTGCAGTGAGGTCTGTAGTGACTGATAGGCCTTTATGTGAGTTTGATGTGAGCAGCTGACTTTAGTGACATATGGTACTATTAGTACTGAAAAGATGATAGTATTAAATGGTGTTGTGCAGTGTTTGCATTAACCTTTTGCCTTCAAGCTTGTGCACCTCCTGGGAATTCCTAGGTTGTTTATTTTGCTTTGCATAACTTACATTGGAAAGGGGCAGTAGTGAAATGTGTCCTGAACAGGTTTTGGTTAAGTCTTCTTTCTGAGTGCTGTGCTCCAGAGGTTCCAGCAACCTCTTAAAAAATAAAGGAGGCACTCTATCATCAGCTTGGTGCTTCAGGGTAGAGTCTCTGAGTGGAGCTGGCAATCTCTCTGCAAGCAATGGGAAATGAAAGAAATTAATAGTGGAGAAAAAAAAATAATCATAAAATTATCTGGTGTTTTGAAAATCCAAACTTGTCAAAGATTGAATGCTTCGAAGGCACTAAATGTTATTTTTGTGTAGTAGAGACTGTAGGAGTGGAGTTGGATGAATGCTTTATTCATGAGGACAGAACATAATTTATCTGGCTTGTAATATCTACTAGATACCTGAGAAACTGAAAGCACTGAAAAGGTTTATTTTCTCTAGTTCTCCAAAAGTTTGTATCAATTTGTTGATAGATTATATTGCATGCTTGAATTCAGCTCTGATGAGATGCTTTCTAATAAGAAAGCTAATTCTGACTTTTTTGGTATGCAGTGTTATCTGAGACTACTATAATAGCAGTCCAGTCAAAAGCTCCATGTAGATGTGGAATTGCATTATGTAATTTTTCAGTTCTCAGTTAACAGCCATGCACTTGGACATAAGGTACTACCTACTATTCCATTGAAAGAGATTTTTTGTTTTCTCTCCAAAACTAGACTACCCTACAGGTCTTTTATGTCCCTAACAGAGTTGTCTCCTTTGATGGTACATCTATTGGGATTCTTGCGAAATGACTTGGCTAAGTAAAACCAGTATGTTCTATTTGGGGCCTGCTGCAGGTTTGACCCAAGTTGTGGGAAATTTAGAAATACAAATGAGATGAAAGAGAGGGAAATCTCCAAAGATGATTTTATGCCTGTTCATAAAGTGGATATTTGTGAAGTGGCACATAAGAGGTAGTGGTTCGTTTTGGGGAGCCATGGAGCTCTACATAGAGATGTGAGGAGTTGTTGATGTCACAGTCTTTAATAAACTGTGTCCTGGAAATATCTGTAATTAAATAAAAATATTAAAGATTTATAGTGTAAGATTAAGCAAGATGCCTATGAATATATTCTGTGAAAAATTAAGGAAAAAAGGGGGTGTATAAGGACTTTCTTGTGTTTGGTTTGTTTGCTTTCTCTTGCTAGGGGCTGGTTTTGTTTTTTTAAAGGATATAAATAAAGGAATATGGAGGAATGGACAAAAATGCATTCGTTGTGGAAATCAAAGCTGATCATTCTTGAAAAATAAAACAAGGAAAGACATAAAGCTGTTATACAGTGAGAGTTATACTGGGGTCAAGATCACAAGTAATCTGGATCAAATCCAAACAGCTGATATTTTTGCATTAACACATATGCTGATGTTAAGAAAAAGACCTCACGCTTACTGGGAAGCAAATTGGAAATTTTTCTATACAACTTTTTAGGTGTTTCCAGTAGAAAAGGAAGCAGTCTTGAGACTGTCTTGTAAGTCACTGATGAGACCTCTTGTGTGTATAACTCATGAGTTGAACTCAAAGTTGAACAACCCTGACAATAAACAGGCAGCATAATAATAAAATTGAAGTTATGTTGTGGACTGAGAGAAAAATAAATTATTTGATTTTCTTACTTTGGAATAATAACAATTGAAAGAGTATGTGGCTTCTAAATTCAAGAGGGAAATTTAATGATGGTTAAGGTAGAAGACAATCGTGATGTTAAAGCTAGCAATTAAATAGTGTCCACAAACACATTTAGGCTTAACACTGGACGACTGTGGAGAAGGTGGTGAAATGGCTTTGTGAATGGAGTGATGAGGGCACAGATCTTAAATATTTTAAGATGGGGTGCAATCTTTTTGTGAAGGGATTATGAAATCTGTTTGCTGCATCTGATAGACTGGATTGAAAGATCATTTGTGTGACATCGCAGGAGTAAAGCAAAAATTCACTTTAGCCTTTTGGAGGCTAATCATGCTCCTTAAGATCTAAAGGTAAACTAGCTTCTTGAAAAATGTGACAAGATTGTGAATTTTTCATATTTTTCCACGGGGTTTGAATTTGTTTGTGGTATTGCTGTTATCTTACTTGTGAATTTCTTCAATTCTTCATGAAGAAAAATTCCCATTTTCCTTTATTTATTTATTTCTTCACTTCTCCCTCCATAATCATCTATCTACCTCTAGCCTTGGTCAAGGTGAAAAAAAAAATGAACTGAATTCCTTTCATTGTGCTTCTTGCTTTGAAAGTCTCTGAATAGGCCAGATTGAAATATATCGTATTGAAAATGCTTAGGTTTTTGTACCAGGAGTAATCTCTCCTTACAGAATATTGATACTCTTCCTTCCCTGAGAGGAGACTGCAGCATTTCTCATTTCTGAAGAATGTATTTCAGTTTCAGAGATGAGAAGCGTAATTCCAAAAGAATACATACTGAGCATTCTTTAAAGTTCCGATTAAAGATGTTCCCCTTAACAGCAGGAGGCAAAAAATAGTCATAAAGCTGCTTTTCAAACTATGAGGTTGACAAATAAAACAATCAAATATGAAAGTAAATTCCAGGGTCACTATATAAAGAATATATTCTTTGCAGGAAAGCACTGTAGGTCCTATGTTAGAAAGAAGGGGGCTTTGAATCATAGTATTATGCAAAGCATGAAGCTCAGGTCAGTATCTTTTCATTAAAAACTCCAAGCAGTGTCGTGGTAAAGTTTACAAGTGTTCCGTATTGTGTCATTCTATTTGAAATATTTTTCAAGTGTAATGCACCTGATGAGTCTAAGAACGTTTGTTTAAAAATACCTAAAATATATTTAAAACATTTTTAGAACAAAAGTCAGGAAGAGCGTGAAGCTTTTGTGCCTTTTTTCTTTTTTTTTTTTTTTCCTTTGTCTCTTTAAATAAAGCCTCCCATGGATAAGGCTGTGGATTGAAGTTGTAAAGCAAAGTAAAATGTTAAAAGCATTAACTGGCTAAAGTGAAGAGCGAGTCTAGTGATTGTGCTCCTTGCCAGAGACTCCAGTACCTACCTCTACAGGGAGTGGTTTGTTTTTTTGTTTGTTGTATTTTAGGGTTTTTTTTCCATTTTGGCATCAGATAAACATGGTTGGAATCTAGGAAATGGAATCTAGAATGGGATGGGCTCTTCTCTGTAGTGGTGACTGCTCAGCTGAACATCTCTGCCTATTTCATCTCTGTGATAAGAGTTCAGAAACCTAGCTCCAATGTAAACACCTAACTTTGAGTGACTGTCTCCAGATGGATCTTGTCTTGACAGAAAATACTTGTAATGATTTAAGCTGATTCGATACAGCTGATATTATGGCACAGATAGATCTTTAAGGATTTTAATTTTTTTTTTCATGGAGCTGTTATGTTTGGATTTTACTGATACTTCCAAGGTTTTAAGTAGGAGAAAATCATGGATGTTCCTTCTACATTTCTGCACTTCAGAATGGCATTTCGATAGCGAGGAAAGACAAGCAACAACAGCGCCCTCACCCCCTCACACACACACATACACACACGCACCACCTCAAATTGGAAACGAAGTCCAATGGCAGGTTCGAAAGGTTAATGTGAGGTTTTTTACATGGCAAAAAATTATGTAAGCTTACACTTTAAATACATATAGGTTAGGATAGACATACTTAAAAACTAACTTGTTCCTTAAACATATATGAAGGCTGTGAGGTAACAGCCTCAAGCTGTGCCAGAGGAGGTTTAGATGGATATTAGGCAAATATTTCTTCCCAGAGAGGGTGATCGGTGATTGGAGCAGGCTGCCCAGGGAAGTGGTAGAATGACCTTCCCTGGAAGCACTCCAACACCCTGTAGGTGAGGCGCTTGGTGACATGACTTATTGGTGGACTCTGCAGTCCTGTATTAATGGTTAGACTTGATGATCTTAAAAGTCTTTTCCAACCTAGTTGATTCTATGATTCTGTGTTGAACATCGGGGTCGCTTATAGTCATATTTTGTGAGGTCCATTTAATGCTAATTCACAAGACTGCTGTTATTTCATAAAATACCAGTTGCTGAAAGTCTCTACAGGAAGAGCCAGTCTGCCCATTTTTCAAATTTTAAACCAAGGAATAGCCACAGTGTAATTCAGTGAGCTAACATCAGCAAGACTGGATGGGCAGAACTTGTCCTTCCTCATCAGTGAGCAGGGAGTTGTGCTGAAAGCTTTTTTTCTGTCGGAAAAAATGCTAATTCAGGAAAACTATGTATTTTGTTGGAATGTATTGGGTTTTGCAAAAATTGTTGTTTGAGAAGGCTGAATGTGCAAAGAGGGAGGTATGGTAAAGTCAGTCAGTTATATACTTGGTTGTGTCTGATTTTTTTAATTTTTTTATTCCTTCCCCTTCCCTCCCCCCTCCAGTGTGTGCTTCTGAGCCCTCCCAGCACACCAAATGGGTCCTCATCCTCTTTGTTGCTGTCAACCTGGGATGTAACTATTTTTCTTCTTTTGTGCATTTTCCTGAGAAGTTCAAAGGTGCCATTTTTGCTTTAATGTGGGATTAAAATTTTGGTACTTTCTCATGAAACCACACTCAGGTTCTCCAGGCAGCCCTGGAGGATGATGAATGGTAGGTATCTCAAAACCTTCAAAATAATGCACATTGTTTCTGACAGCTCTCACAAACAGAGTGCTATCTATTGAGTCCCAAAGGACAGGTTAGTAGACCAGCCAGTCCCCTGCTGTGAACATATTTATCATCTTTATTGTTTTCAAGGTTATATAATGGAAATTATGAAGGGTGTGAGTTCTGCTTCTGCAAAATAGAAGCTCCAGCATTAGGCAACTCAAATTGCCCAGTTCACAATGGTGAACATCAGTGTTATTTCTGAACAGTTCAAAATGTAGGTTAATGAAACATGGTTTAAAGCAAATCAAAATAATCATTCCAAACCATCAGTCACTAGAGTAATTTCTTTACTTTCTTTCTGGCTCCAGATTTATTTTGATCACTTTTTCACAAAATAGCTTAAATTTCACTTGATCTAAGAACTCTCGCTATCCAATAATTTTTCTTTTTTCAAAATGACTTTGCTATTACTAACTATTTCTTGCTGTGATTAGTGGGTCAAATTCTACTCAGCTAGGCTTTTGACATGTGTTTTGCTTGATCAGGGTAAAGAATTTTGTTCATGCAATTGCATTCTTTCTTTCTGATTTTAACATATGCAAGGGAAAACAGCCTTCTGAATAGCCAAAATTTCTTTATTTCATGATTTTAGATAAAAACACCAAGAGTTCATTGGATCAATGGATTAGGAAAGCTTACTATGTTTATTTGCAATATCTTGGCACTTCTGTTCTACTCTGAAAGTAATGAATGGAAATTTAAGGCTAAATGTATCCGCTGTGAGGAAAAATTAAAAACAAAAACAACCAACCAAAACCAAAAAATCCCCAAACAAACAAAACCAAACACAACTAAGAAAACACCCTCCCCAAAACCCACAGAGCTATTCAAATCTGTTCTACTTAAGCATAACATCACCACACACAGAGGAATTTGTTACAGATTTATAAAAGCGTTGCCCTTTATGTTTTATTTAGCAAGTTCCAAAATATTAACAGGCATTTTCCTTCTAGGACTTTACCTCAACTGTCCCTGGAGCTGTATCACAATTTAATAGTGAAGTAAATTATGCCTTCTCTGAAAAAGAAGGCCATGAAACACTTGCATTTCAGGAGTTGTCACAAATTGCATCCTTGGACTGTTTCTAAACTTAGCAATAACAACATGAGACTGATGAGCAATTTCTAAAACAGTATTTCTGTGGAACTGAAGCTTTTCTTTCTGGTTTGTTCTTGTTTTATATGACTAATCGATACATGAAAGTTGCGCATTTTTTAACTCTTTTCAGCCAGTGAGGGGTAAAGAAGCACATTAAATGAAGTAGGTGGTCTTTTATAACACAGATTTTTGAAATATGTGGTTCATAAAAATGCCATTAAGAT